>PVKU01000893.1:137968-376720 GCA_004027475.1 Anoura caudifer | reverse complement strand
GTCCACTCCACTGATCTGAGTCCCAGTTTTCCTCCCATCTCTATTGGTTCCCTGTGCATTTTTCTTCATTTCACTTACTGTAGCCTCCATTTTTTCATCTAATTTGTGAGCAAAATCAACCAATTTTGTGAGAATCCTGATCACCAAGGCTTTGAATTGTGCATCTGATAGGTTGGCCATCTCTTTGTCGCTTAGATAAATTGGCTCTGGGGCTTTGATTTGTTCTCCGGTTTGAGCCTTTTTTTTTTTTTGGTCTAGTCGTGGCTGTTACATAGGAAGGGCTGGAGCCTTAGGTGTTCCCCAGGGCGGGGCAGCCCAGTTGCTGGGTAGTGACGCTGTATGTGGGGGCGGGGTCCAAGAGGGAACAGTGGCGCTTGCTCTGCTCTCTCTCGGATTCCATTCCCTTCCGCTGCTTCCCGTTTGCCTGGATTATCTGCACGCGAATGTGAGACCACCTGGTCAGCCAGTGGCCTTGCGCGGCCTCACTGGGTCTGCACGGTTGCCACCCCGTGCCCGCAGTCTGCTAGCCGCCACCTGTGCACCTGGGGTCTGTTAGCTGCTGCTGCCTGCATGCCCGGTCCACAGCTCCACTTTTTCCTGCCGCAACTCTGCCCCTCTTACCGGTCTGGATGAATGGTTGTTGGACTTCCAAACAGTTCAATTTTCCATGAGTTCTGATTGTTTTCTTGTTTCTAAATCTTTGTTGTCCTTAATTTTGGTTGTGAGAGGAGGCAAGTGTGTCCACCTACGCCTCCATCTTGGCCAGAAGTCCCTCATGTTTAAATTCAGAGTTTGATCAAGGAGAGAACCACTGCAGTTTTAAGCACTAGGATAAATAGTGATTAGAGGACAGAATTTTGTTTGAGGATTTTGATAGGAAATGACTGCTTCTTGACTGAACTAAGCTGTGATTTTCAAGGTAGCAGAAATATCCCGTGATAGGAAAGTCTCTTATATTTTCATTGACAAGGTCAAATTGTGTTGTTTAAAACAGTGCAGTACTACATCACAGTTTACACTGAAATTATAACAAGTGAACTGGTAAAAGCATGGAATGCAAAGGAGCACTTAGTTTTGATGAATTGATTTAACAAAAAATTTGAGATTGTTTGACATGTTGCCCAAATGATCATGTTTTGGATTGCTTCCTGACAGAAATAAGACTTGAAGCTGTTGATATAAGGCATATGCTGTATAATAAAGAGGAATTCAAAAATTATGTAGTGAGCAATTTTTCTGTATTCACAAGCTTTAACTTACGAAAAATGAATGAAATTGAAAATCATTTCAAAGCAAAACTTCTTCATGAATTTCCTTTGCAAATTGTGACAAACTCAAGTTCAAAAATTATTCATTCATGATAAAAATTCTCAGAAAAATAGTAATGGGGGAATTTACTCAACTTAGTAGAGAACACATACAAAAACCTGCAGCTAACACATAGTGAAACGCTGAGTATTCTCCCCCTAAGATCAGGAACAAGGCAAGAATATCTGCTTTCACCATTCTTATTTAATATAATATTGAGGTTGTAGCCACCGAAGTAAGGCAGAAAAGAGGGAGGGAATTAATGTCATGAAGATCAGAAAGAAAGAGATAAAACTGTTCTTATTTGCAAATAACGTATTTGTTTCTGTGGAAAATTCCAAGGAATCTACCAAAAAAAAAAGTCCAGAACTAATAGGTGAGTTCAGCGAGGTCATTGGATATAAGATAAACTTTTAGAAATCATTTATATTTCTATATATTAGTGATGAACATATGGACACCAAAATTGAAAATACAATATTATTTATAATTTCTCAAAATATTTAGGTGTAAATCTAACAAAACATGCATAAGTTTCATATGCTGAAAATTCATATATACCTTTTCAGTCATTAGTAGTGGAGTAATTGAACATTAATCAATAGGCAAAAAATCATACCTTGACCCAATTCTTATACCTTACACAAAAATTAACTCAATTTGAACCACAGGTTTTGAATGTGAAACTATAAAACTTATGCCACCTCCTCCCCCTGCCAAATATATATGTATATTATATATATAATATATATAAAAACATATTTGTGATATTTGTGACTGGGTTAAGAGGTTTTGATTTTTTTTTTAGTTTTATTGTTGTTCAAGTATAGTTGTCTGCCTTTTCCTCCCACTACTCCCCCCCACCCCAGCCATCCCCTCCTCCCTCACCTGATCCTATCCCCCCCCCCACGGTTTTACCCATGTATCCTTTATAGTTGTTCCTGAAAACCCTTCCCCCCTTTCTCCCATTATTCCCTCCCACCTTAATTTCAGTGTCTCCGGTTATATTTTGCATGCTTGTTTGTTTTGTTGATGGGTTAAGAGTTTTTAGACCTGATACCAAAAGCACAGTTTCTAAAAGGAAAAATTGATCAATTGATTATCAAAATTAAAATCTTGTGCTCTGCAAAAACTCTCTTTGAGAGGATGAAAAGAAGAGGTAGAATAGAAGAAAGTATTTGTAAACCTGATATATGACAAAGAACTAGTATCTAAAATGTGTAAAGATATCTTAGAGCTCAGTAGTAAAAGTCCAATTAGGATATGGCCACAAAATATGAAGAGACAGGTATACAAAGCAAATACATTAAAAGCTGTTTAACATCACTGGCCATTGAGAAACTGCAAATTAAAACAGTAATAAATTTTCACTTCATACCTATCAGAATGGCTAAAATAAAAAACAGTACCAGCACTAAATGGCAGAGAGGATGTGGAATTACTGGATTATTTTTATGTTGTTGGTGGAATTGTAAAATGGTACCCAGCCACTATAGAAAACAGTTTTTGCAATTTCTTAAAAAACTAAACAGACAACTACTATACAACCCAGCAGTTATACTCCTGGGCATTTATCTCATATAAGAGAAAATGTATGTTCAAACAAAAACCTGTACACCAATGTTTATAGCAACTTTATTCATAAAAGCTCCAAATTGGAAACAACCCAGATGTCCTTTAACACGTGAAAGGTTAAACTATGATATATCCATACAATGGAATACTACTGGTTAATAAAAAGGAACAAAATAGTGATACACTCAGCAACCTGGATGAATCTCCAGAGAATTATACTGAATGAAAAAGCAAATTGTGGTGCATTTACATGATGGAATACTATGCAGCAGAAAGAAAGAAGGAACTCCTACCCTTTGTGAATGCATGGATGGAACTGGAGAGTATTATGCTGAGTGAAATAAGCCAGTTAGTGAAAAACAAATATCGTATGATCTCACCAACCAACAAGTGGAACCTAATCAACAAAACAGACAAGCAGAAACAGAGAACCAGAGATATGGAAATAAAGAACAAACTGACTATCCAGAGGGGAGGGGGGCAAAAGGAGAGGGATAACAGAGGAAACAGGGAGAGTCGTCAAGGAACATGTATAAAGGACCCATGGACAGAGGCAACAGGGATGGGGAGGTAGGGCAGGGAAGAGTAATGGGGGGAAATTGGGACAACTGTAGTTGAATAACAATTAAAAAAGATAAAGCAGGTCCTGAAGGTTATAGACTGTATGATTCCCTTTATATAACATTCTTAAAATGACTTAAGATACAGAAAATAGATTAGTGATTGATAGAATTTTAGTTAGGGGTGGGAGGGGAAGAAAGTTTTGGCTCTTTGTGATGATAGAAATGTTCTTTACCTTGATGTATCAGTGTTACTAACCTGGTTATGAAAGCACTTAGGATGTATTCTAGTTTTTGCAAGCACTTAAGATTGGGTGACACTGGAAAAAAGGATGCATGAGGTCTTTTGGTATTATTTCTTATAACTGCATGTAATATACAATTATCTGAATAAAATGCTTAATTAAAAACTAATATAAATGAATTATTTTCCTTTTCATTAGATAATGGCTTATTTTCTATTTTACTTAGCTTCTTGGCATCTGTATAGTTTGCTAGCTGTGTAAAACTTGAACTCAAATCAGTATCCATCTCCATGATTGTTCCCATCCTTCTTCAGTTGTTTGAAGACTGAAGATCCTTGAATAATATGTCCTTTCATTTGGGCTTGGATATTTTTCACCCCTTTACTTTTTTACAGGAATACTTAGCTATCTTCAAACTCCTGAAAAACATGGTTTTAGAAATGTAAAATAGGTCTTGTTGGCCATAATATAATTAATCTCTTCCTTCAATGTTTAGAGTTTCTTTTTAGGACTAGTAATAGCAGCTGTGATATGATAGTGATTTTTTATAGTTTGTTAATCACATTATGTAAAATGTAATACTAGTGAGACATTAGTAATATTGCACAGATTATTTTAGTCCTGAAAAAACAAGAATAAATTCAGTGAATGAGAAAAGTGACACTATTGTTGGCACTTTGAAATTCTGCAGGAACTTACATTGTAGCTAAAATCAACTTTATCTTCTTGCTGTGTTCAAGAGGCTTTTCATTGATTTCTGTTGAGAGGAAAAGCCTTTTTTAACTTAAAAAAGAAAAGAAAAAAGGTAGTGCTCTCCAGGCCCTGTGGATTATTAAGATCTTTTAGCAGGCACTTGCTCTTTCTTTGGGAAATTGGCTGTTAAAGTCAGAAGGGACTCCTAATAGTTTGCATGGTGTTTGATTAAATGGAACAGTTGGATCAGTACAGATTCCAGATTTAATGGAGTGGATATTCACCTCTGTATATCCCTTATGATTAGCATAGTTATGTTTTCTGTATTATAGAAATAAAATTTAACATAAGCTGTTTTGCATTATAAAGTAAAATAGATACATGTTCAAGAAAACCTGTTACATCGACCTTTTTTGGAAAGACTTAAAAGTTCATCATTAAAATAAGTAAAACTATGCATTTTGGGATAGCATTTTGGGATAGTTAATAGTTCCATGGAGACAGTTTTACTTATGCATAAGTAAAACTATGCATTTTGGGATAGCATTTTGGGATAGTTAATAGTTCCATGGAGACAAAACTAACCATGATACTGGAATGACAATGATAGCTGCTAACATTGGAGCATTATTTATGTGTCAGTTTTTCTTCAAAGCACTTTATTTTATTAACTCATTTTGTCATGACATCATTACTGTGAAATAGGGACTACCCATGATTTTCTGTTACAGATAGGGAAACTGAGGCATGGAGAAGTTAAGTAATCTCCTAAACGATACACAAATGGTAGAGAAGGACATCTGGCTCCAAGGTCTTTGGTTTTAACCAGTACTTTATATTGACTTCTGCAGAGACGAGCACATATAATAAAATGCAGAGTGTGACTTTGTAGGTAATAGGAGGCTGAAATCTGTGGGCTGGAGTCATTAAGGCAGTTTGCCTGGAGAACAAAAAATTAAGGCAAGTGTGGGTAGTAAAGTGATAGCAGCTTGAGCACAAATCATTGGGTATTAATAAACATGCTGTATGTGGCAGAGCAGTAAGCAGCTGTTGGGAGCTGAAAGTTTGAGAGCAGTAGGAAAGACCGGTTAGATTAGGGTAAGAAATTTGGATTGCAAAGTGTGAACTTGAGCACACATTTTCTAGGTTGCCATTTAGAGGAACAACAGGAATCTATTCGATGCATTAAATGTGGGATCTTAGAACTAGAGAAATAATAAAGGTTATCACCATGTTTTGCTCTTTATTCTGTCTACCCTACCGTAAGTTTGATATTTTAGTTTTGCTACTGATTATCCAAAGGCAGGATAGTTGTGGTGAAACAAAAAATTGGATTCATTCTGGTACTAGCATTTTCCACTTTCATGCTGTAATGACCTTATAATGGATTACTTAGTCATTTGAGATTTAATTTCCTCAGTTTAATTGCTGTATAATGGGTTTAGTATCACACATCTAAGCAAGGATTTTTGTGACAATTGAGATAGTCTAAGGCTTTTAATTTATTGGATTCATATAAATTATTCCCTAAAAAACAATATGCTACACAATAAGCCCCTTAACGGGAATGAAAATGCAGATGCAGAAATTGAATCTCCCTCTTCTCCCATGGAGTGAGTTGGAGGACTGCTTTTTTTCCTACAAAGATGTTATCTCATCTCTTCTGGCTTTGGGCTTTATGCTCACTGCTTTGATTCTGCAGGTGTGACCTAGTCACAGGGCATTTAGTCAAGGGGGGCAGAAAGAACATACTAAGATATGTAACTAAGTATAATGTCATATACAAAATGATATTTCATGCAATAATTATAGCTATGCTATTGTAATTCAGAAGAGAGATTATTGATGCTTGGGAGAAATGGAAAGGATTTGTAGAGGAGGTCGTATTTGAAATTGATGAGCTTTGAAAGGAGGGTGTGATGAGATGCTGAAGAGATTTTATTACATTTCAGGGAAGGGAATATAATGAATAAAGGCATGGAGAAGGGAAAGCCTGTGACCAGAAAACTGGTATTTTTATAATAAATGGGCAGGGCCAGGAGTAATAGGAAATAGGTCAAAAATGTAGGTTGGAGTTAGAATACCAAGGACTTTGATTGGTATACTAAGGAATTTTAGATGCTGCATGCTGTTAAATGTTATGATCAGCAATCCTGTTGATTTTCCCAAGGTATTTCCTAAGAGCAGTTTAGAGCAATTTTAGGTTTACGAAGATCTTGGAAACACCCCAGAAATTTGTGTTGGAAATGACAGTTCAGAAATGAACTTGTATGACAGTGATCAAATGAGTCTTGTTATTCATGTTCTAGTGAGCATGTAGTATTTCTGTGTTTTTAAAAATAAGGAATGTGTTGTTGCCTTTACCTGTTCTTTTTGGTGGTTCATAATATTTCTGACTACTTGTAAGAGAGTAAAACAATTTGTAGTTTTTCATACTTGGATTAAATTGAATCCCAGTCTTCACCAGTTACAGATTTTTTTTACCAAATGAGATATTTCAAGAATAAAAATGTATGTATGTTAAAATTTCTTGATGTACAATTTTGATAAAATTTATGAGTTGTTGCCTGCTGATAATACAGAACAAATCTTTGGATGTGCTGGCTTCTCTTAGGTCTTTCGTGATTCACTGGTACTGAAGACACTTCCTGTGATGATATTCCTAAATATAGTCTTTGAAACTTAAACACTTGTGAAAAATCTCTCCACTATGCATAGTGCTATTTCTAATAGGCATGGGTCATGAATATTTGGTAGTGATTGTCAAATAAGCCTTACATGGTATTGAAGCTTTAATAGGAATGACTTTTAGTTCTCTTGTAAAACCCAGAATGCCAATTCCAGTGATAAATAGTTCATGGTTTTTAGATATGTGATTTAAATCAAAATAATGGCTTTTATTGACTTTGTATGTATGTGTGAATATTTGACATAAAGAAAGTAGTTCAAACCTGCAGCTTAGATAGAAGCCTGGTGTAATTGAAATATCTGGAAATTGTTCAGATTTCAGGTTGGATAAATGATTTATTGTTATTTTACTGACATTTTGAGTGTTTACCTCAGAATTTTTTCTTAAACTCTGTTTCTTTGAAGCCTAGAGTTCTGTTATTCTTATTGCTTCCTGGAAAATCTCATTTCAGTGACAGATTTGATTCAAAGTGAGACATTGGCTAGTTGCCACTTAGTTGAAAACATCCCACTTTTCTTTGTTACACAAACTTCACATTTCCTGAAAGTATACAGTTTCCATTTATGCACTTTTAAAAACTCTATTTTACATAGCAGCCATGTTCTGTAACTGCTAATTTACTTCTGTTAGTTTTCATTATTTAATATTGCAACAGAACATCATCCACCACAGTTACTGTAGATTGATTATAATTATCCTGAAAGTTTAAAGTTTAATTAAAGATTGTAGCCACCTAACAGAGGGGATCTGACTTTTTGAACTTTGAATAGCTTTCTTCAGTGTGTCTCTGTAGTTAATGAAGAGTACATTTACTGAAACCCATGTTTGTTTAATCAGGTTTTTGGACTCACCACTAAAGCAGTGGCATAGTGAGGTTAGAGTGTAGGCAGTAATCCTTCTTAAATGAAGCTTAAGCGGAGCTGGCATGGTGGTTTGTAAACTGTATTTGGAGCTTTGCTGGCTTTTCCGCAGTGTGATGTTATAAACCTCAGAGTTTTGTCCCAACCCAGATATCTCAAAGACAGTTCTCTCATTTATTTTGTCAAGGCAGCCATTTGTTGTTGCTGTTGAGAGAGAGAGAGAGAGACAGACAGACACACACACACACACACACACACACACCCACCCACCCACCCACCCACCCCTTTTCTTCCCTCCATAGAAGGTGAATTTGTAACCCACTTGGGGAAAGAATCCGATGTTGATTTTCCCCCTTTTCTTTACACTAAAGAAGTAGTGCTATCTAATTGCATTGAGTTCTATGAATTTAAACAAAGTAAACTTTCAGAAACTGTGAACATATTGGAATATTTGTCTTACAGTTGAAAAATGACATTTTATCTTAGTGGGTATTTTGCTTGTATTACAGAATTGAGTTGAAGTTCTCAGTACCAAAAGACATGTTTGTTTATATGTACTTAGGAATTGGCAGTTTAGGAATTTATAAGTTGGTGTTCAGAAATTCAAAATTTGGTATTTTAAAATCAAATGTCATTTTTGGTGACACTTGGTCATTTTATTTGCTATGCTTTATAATACTATTTTATGTTTTAAGTCAGTTTTACAGATTGTGATTTTAAAAATGGCATTTTAAAATGTAGCCTGAAGTTCTTACTACATTTAAAGTGTCACTAAACTGAAGAAGTTGATCACAGGTGATGTTTCATTTAAAAACTACTAAAATATTCATTTGCTCGCAAATGGTTTGTGAAAATCTCTGAGATGTTAGCACAGTTGTAATCTTCAGAGCCATTTTAACAGCTATAAATTTATTTTCCAATATTCACACCCAAGCAAGTAGCTGTTAATAAACTTTTGTCACTTGTGGGTTCCTATTTTCAAATCCATCTCTGATTCTTCTTAAAGGTAATTGTAATACATTTAAATCAGCTATTATTGCAACAGTTTTTTGGTCACTTTTTTCCAAATTTGTAAACTACAAGAATTTCATGCAAAAAGTCATTCCTTCCTTCCTCTAGCGAACATTTGCTGCCTGCCTGCTATGTGCCAGGTGGTATAGTTACTAAAACACAGTCTTAAATCTCAAGGAGTTTAAAATCTCAAGAAGGGAGGTAAACATACATATGTGTCTGTAGTTCTTGAAGAGCAAGCAGCATGTTAGCAGGGTGAACCAAGTGCTCTGAGAGTGCCCTGCAGAGACTCTGGGGTGGGAGGAGGGGGAGGAAACTTTCTAAAGGGGGTGGTCCTTGAATAATGACCGAGATCTCAGACTGGGGAGAGTAAACCTAAGATGTTTATTGGAGTCCATTGGTTTCCACATTATGTTCTGTGGATCTCTAAATTTATGAGAAGGTATCTATGTTTCTGTGCTTCTGCCTTCTACTTTTTTAAAACTTCTTTTATATGTTGGGAATGATACAGTAAGAATGAGAAAGTTTGGAGAGGGTGGGTAGACTTTGCTGGAGCACTGTTTAGGTGTTCTTCAGTAAGCTATAGAAAATGGGAAAAAGTGCCTAAGGGGAAGGGGTTGGCTTTAAATGAAGGGGGGGAAAAAACCCTTCACCCTAAGCTACATTTATTGATTTTAGAGAAAGTAGGAGAGAGAGAAACATTGGTGTGAGAGGGGGAACATCCATCAGCTGCCTCTTACATGCCCTTGACTGGGGATTGAACCCACCACAACCTTTTGGTGCACAGGATGACACTCCAACCAACTGAGTCACCTGGCCAGGGCAGGAGGGGTGGTTTTAGGTAGAACAATGACGTATCTGTGGTAATGAGAGAAGGCAGAGCTGATGAGTGTAGATGCAGATAGGTGGTAGATGTGGGATGTAGAATTTTTTCCTTCAGTGGTTTCTGTCATGGAAAAAGGAATCAATGTCATCACCCTGAGAGCAAAGATAGAGGAAGAGTGTCAGAGGTTTGTGAAGGGTACAGAAAAAAAGAGTCTTTTAGGAGAGTAGTAAAGTGAAGGGCCTAGGGAAATGTGATTAATTCTCTATACAATGGCAAGGACTCACTTAAGTTGTACTTTTGAGCTTAAAGCAAGACCAGTTTATGTGGGTTTGGTTTTTTGTAGTCACATTCAACTGCACAGGTTCAGGCACAGATTAGCTGGGTTGGATTTAACTAGGATTTTGCCAGAGTATGCAAGGAACCAAGAGAGGGCCAACGGAAGGAAGGTTTATGTACAGGGATGATTACAATGACCAGACATAGAATTTAATTTGGGAGAAAGCATGAAAGATAGTGCAAGGTGGTGGAACCTGTGAGTTTTAAACTCCATGAGGTTTCCAGTTCCCCAAAGTTTGTTATGGCAGTAGAAATTAAAAATGTGATTTTAGGACTTAGCATTGGTATTAAGAGTATGTTTAAATAACCAGCCTCCTGCCACCAAAACAAAGTTTGTTTTGAGATTCTTCTAGTGTTCACATTTTTTTAAAAAACTCATAATCTGTAGAAATGTAATCTTTTATTCTCTTTTGTTTCTTTTCACAAACATTATTTTAATTACAATTTTGATTTACTTTAAAAGAAATTACTTTTATAATGTAATTTATGGTGATGAGAGAGTGCTTTGTAATCCTGTTGTCTAAATTGTCAGTGCCAGAATCCAGTTGGATGTGCAGCGGAAATTTAGACTTCACTGATGTCATGCATATTCTTAAACAGAAGGCTGGATGCTTGAATTGGGAAGAAAAATCTTAAAGTTGGATTGTAACATTTTTTTAAAAAAAGAAAGAACACTCATAAATGATGTATTCAGATAAGATTTCAAGATGAGTGTATTAAAGAAAGAACTCGTTTTCAGGTTCTTTAGAAATTTCTTTCATATTTAAGCAATAGTGTATGTTAAGGAGGAACTGCTGCAGCTTTGGTTGGATCCTTTGAGTTTGACTAATCAAATCTTTTGATATCTTAAAGTATATATTACTTTAAATAAAATTTTATTGGATTCATTAAATTAAGATTCTGCCTCTTATTGTATACAAATTGATGTAATAGTGAGAGGTGAGAATTGCTGGACCTGGCTCCTGTAGTAGCTGAGAGTGGATGGAATCTAGTGCATTTTCCAGGGATTTGGCTTTAGATAGGAACACAGAAAATTCATAAATATCAGGGTTTCTCAATCTTGGCACTACTGACATTTTGGACTGGATAATTCTTTGTTTGAGGGGCTATCCTGTGCATTGAAGGATGTTTAGCAGCATCTCTGGCCTCAGTCTGCTAGATACCAGTAGTATACTCCACTCCCCTCAGTCCTGACAGTCAAAAGTGTCTTCAGAATTTGCCAGATGTTCCTTAGATGTCAGAATTGCCCAGGTTGAGTACCAATGATTTATGGTAATAGAGGTGAGCCCCAGGTTCTGGTATTTATGTAGATGTGGAGTTAGGAGTCTGAGAAAATTATCTTTCAATTACTGTCCTTAGTGAAATTAGAAGTGAGGTCATGAGAGAAAGAGAAAAAGTGGCAGGCTGGTGATTGTGTGAGAGCCTCTCACACTCCCACCTCTGGGGACCAGGCCCTCAACCTAGGCATGTGCCCCAATGAGATATCGAACCAGTGACCTTTTGGTTCAAAGGTCAGTGCTCAGTCTACTGAGCCACACCAGCCAGGGCTCGTTTTGTTTGACTTGATCTTGGGCACAATCCTACCACTTATTCTTTCCAGAGAGTGTTTTTGTCCTTACCTTCTGTTAAGCCTCACTTTCTTGACTTTGTGTCTTTTCTTTCTTGTGCTCCATTGCCCCTATATCTAATAGTGGTAATAAAGATCCTTCTGTTGTAACAGCACCAACTTGGGGTTGAGTATGTTTCTTGGATATTTTACTTGGGTTATGAGAAAGTCTAGTACTGTGTTGTGTGCCCCTCAGTAGTTTGTGCGTCTCTGTTATCTAGTGCCTGTCATGTTTTGCATTATTTCTGCTTTGGACAAACTCCTTTAAAAAATGTCACCCAAAGTCCCATTGTCTCATAATTGATTCAGTGCTGTGACAATTGTATGTAATATTTACATTTTAGTAATGTTTTTCCAAGGTCCAATTCTGATCTCTTTGATTGGAGTCACAGGACATCTTGGTTCTGTCACACTTTGAGGACTCCTTTAGGCTCTTTTATGCCTTCTATGGCTTTTATTTCAGTGGGTGGGTTTCCTGCACCTCCTTCCTCCCCTTGTCTGTAGTATCTTGTGGGTTTCCATTTTGGATTATGTTCTTTCGGTAAGTATTTGAGTGTCTATATTATATACCCGACACTTTTTTTTTCCCTCCCTTATACAACCATTATTGGAATTGTTTTAAACAAAGCATTGTCTTTTCAGGGATGTTGAAGAAGAGAATTCTTATTTTAATTTGCATCTTGCCTTGAATCATCCCTATGTTCCAACTAAGATAATAAGACTTTATAAAACAGGAAGACTTCCAAAAGGCATCTGGCAGGATTAAATAGTTTTATATGTAGAGTAAGTTGAATTCTGCAAGCTTACAGGTTGCCCACATTTAAGATGTGTTTCGTTTTCTCATCTTCCTTCTGGTTGGAGGACAGGGAGTAAGTGGTGAAGGAGGCTAATATTTGTGCCATTTAATTTGTTCATTTGGTCAGAAAAATGTTTATTAAGTACCAGGTACTACTGTTCTGGGAGTTAAGTAAAGAGATATGTTACTTCTGTTTAGTACTGTACTCTTATTCTCATGGCTAATTTACCATATTTTTAGGACTGTAAGACACACCGGACCATAAGATGCACCTACGTTTTAGAGGAGGAAAATATGAAAAAAAATTTTTGAAGCAAAAAATGTGGTAAAATATTTAATAACCTGTGACCCCACTCTACTGCCCCCTCCAGCGAACCAGACAAGCTACGTTTGGACTATAAGATGCACCCCCTTTCCCCCCAAATTTGGGGGGGGTGCATCCTATAGTCCAAAAAATATGGTAGTTAAATCTTTGTAACATTTAGGATTTTGTATTTATGAGTAGAAAGTTCTTCATTTTAAACTTGGAAAACTATATTCACATATGGCTATTTGTTTTATACTTTGAACAGGTAGAGAGCACAAGATTAGGTTGGTTTGATAGGCGATGGTGATGGAGACTTGGTGGTATATATAGTTTATACGGTCTGTGAAAATTACTTGTGAATTAGTATAAAATATTAGATGATTTGGTAAGTTATTTTTTTTTAAGCTAACATTTTATCTCGAGTATTTCAGGTATGGTGAAAATGTCTAGAAAAATGTCATTTCTTTGAATAAACATCATTAAATAAATTCTTTTGTCAATTCATATGGATTTTTATAAAATATAGTCCATCAATCCCAGGCATGAAAAGCAGTATTATAGCTATTAGCATGATCAATACACATCAAAAGGAAATGTTAGCAGTGAAACAATAATGAACAAGAAAATCAAGAAAATGAAAATCCAGGTGCATAAAAGAACACACTGGAGTATGTACATAGGCTTACGCAATTTTTTTTAAGGTAGCTACATTTAAATGGTCACCATTTGATAGTGTAATTTTGGGTCTCTCCACAGTAAATTGTGTCCTAATGGAATATACAGAATATGATGAATCAATCTTTGATACTTCAAAGTGATCTCTACATAAAATAAGTACTTATATGGCCCTTACTAAAAGAACAAAATTTTTAGAAATGTAAATATTGTGGGGGAAAATTAGTCCTTCAAATCTGTAAGTCAACATAACTCTAAAAAGGAAAATGAATGATACACAGTGTCTTTTGGGCTGTTGATTGTGACATTTGTATAATGAAGTGTTACATCATTAATAGGCTGGCATATAATTTGCTTCCTGTTTTTTTTTTTTTTTAAATCAGATATTTAGCCTTGGCTGGTGTGGCTCTTTGGATTGAGTTCTGGCCTGCAAACCAAAAGGTCATCAGTTATATTCCTAGTCAGGGCACATGCCTGGGTTGTGGGCCAGGTCAGGTCCCCAGTAGGGGGTGCGAAAGAGCCAACCTCACATTGATGTCTCTCTCCCTCTTTTTCTTCCTCTCTTCCCCTCCTCTCTCTAAAAATAAATAAACTCGTTTAAAAAAATCACATAAATAAATGAAAAAATCAACTAAGATAAATACAGCAATTGTGAACTCTGTGGTAACAGACAGATAATATGGGACTTAAAAGTAAATGAGAGTAATCTGAGGACATCATTTGAACTGAGATGTCAAGCAGAATAGAAGTAGATGTAGAATTGAAGTAGATGAAGAGAGGAGTGACAATATTCTGTGACAGAGAAGGTAGCATTTCTTGGTGACAGGAGGTTTGGTAGATTCCAGGAATGAAAGAGGACCAGTGAGACTCTACTGGAGAGAGTGCCTGTGGGTATGGTCATTACTTAAGCAGTGGAAACTTCTGACATGAGTGAATGACCAGAAGTAAACATAACCTGAAGTATGTGTTAGTACAGGGCAGTCTTTGGATTGTATATTAGTTATAACCTATATTTAAGGCATTTAAAATTAATTTTTTGCTGGATTTGTTGTTTTAAATTCTTGTTTATTCTATCACAGTTGTCCCAGTTTTTCCCCCTTTGCCCTCCGCCACCCATCATACCCATCGCCACTCCCACAGTCAATCCCCACACGGTTGTCCATGTTCATAGCAGCGCTATTTACGATAGCAAAGTGTTGGAAACAGCCTAAGTGCACATCAGTAGATGAATAGATTAAAAAACTCTGGTACATTTACACAATGGAATATAATTAATTCTTTACCTAAGCTTTAAATTCTGCTTCTTGGTGTTTCTTTATAACTCACAACCATCTTATAAATGTAAATTGTGGTGGGCAAAGTGACATTGGTTAGCAGTTTTATCACCAGTCTGAGGTCCTATGTATAATTGTCATTATATCTATATTGAAGCTATAGTAGAAAACTAGTGCCTTCTTCTTTGGCACATGTGACTGAGAGTGGGAGATAATGTCTGCAGCCTTTAGCTGAATAGCCATCTGCTTAAGTGTCTGTTTTTAAATGTAACAACTCATGTCACATCAGTCAGAAGAGGCTCTTGCAGCTGCAGCAGCCTCCCTTTTGCTGAAATAAATAAACAAACAAAAACTCTTTCTCTGTTTTTTTGCTCTATTTCTTAGTTTTTTTGTTACTGGCTTTTTTTCTTTTGTAGACAGACATACGGATTTGGGTTGAGGAAATTGAATTGTTTATAGACAGGAGGGGTCAACTCATCAGTGAATGATGTGACACCTCCAATTTGAGTAAGCTGTCCCTAGTACGTGTCTTAGTAGCACCTTCTGCTACTTCTGCAATAGCTTTTGCTAGTTTGTATTATAATTGGTTGTATCTGTATCCTCTATAGTTTGCAGGCTCCTTTTAAAGGAAGAAGGGCTATGTCTTTGTATTTAATCCTCAGGATCTAGCTCCCAGTAAGATATTCAGTAAATATTTATTGAATGCAATTGCTTTATCTAGTTTCTGATTGATATTTTTAAGAGCAGTAATGTGGGTTCTCATGTTAGTTTAATTACATACAAAGAATTTGGGGGTTAGTACTGGAGGTTGCTCAAGAGGTGATAGGTATTTTCAAACTCCTAGGTGTTCAGATTGCACTCTGCTGAGGCCCTGGGTGTGGCCCAGAACTGCTTCTGGATCAGCTGCTGGAGGGATTCAGTGCTGGTCTGTTTTTATCCATTTTATTCTGGGGCTTGACAGTAGCCAGGATTCTCCTTTAAAAGTTTGCAGACTAAGGATCTAGTTCCTACAGATGATAGCCAAGACCCCAAGTTGCTAAATGACTTATCTGGTTTCAAACAAGCAAGCAGTCTCCCATTGCTTTGCTCTGTGCTGTCTCCTGCTGTACCATGGTGCATCTGCGGTGATTGTTGCAGTGCTCACAAACCTTTTGAACAGTAAGAGGTGGCCCCTATTGTGATGCTTCATGGTTCATATAAGTTGTTTTATGTTGACTAAGTTTGTTTCATACAATAGCATTGAAATGTATGTTGGAAAAAAAGCAGGGCAATTGAAAAGCCTTACTGCTTAAAAATTAACTGTCACTATTTTTAAACTATAGGGTCTGGCAGATGAAGTAAGGCTTGCTTTAGTGTGGTTGGTAGGATAATAATATGTATGTAATAATTTATAGTTTTAATTTGAACATTTCACCTAAAATGTCATATGGTATGCTTGAATTGTGATATTGTTATGTTACAGAATTACATGCTCATGATTTTGTAATAAAATGGGGGCATTATTTGTTCCAGACCCTGTATTAAATAAGTTAATTTCTATATTTCTTTGTAAAAAATATTTCTTTGTAAAAAAATGTGAAATTTCTATATTCTTTGTAAAAAATGTGAAATTTCTGTCAATTTCACTACAGTGAAATATGACCTGATATTGATGAGTTGAATTTGTAATAGAATTATTGGAAAACTCAGTGGTAAAAATGGTATAAATTATTTTTTAGTTTATGTTATTTTTGTTCCTGTGCAAATAGTGAAGTAATGTTTATGAAAAAGAAATCACAGAGTTTGCATAACTGATTCGTAAGTATAGTAATCGTCAGGACCACATTAGCTTTTTATTATTTCACACTGATGCTTTTACATAAAGAACAGGATGTGGCACATTTATAATTCTTTCCTCTTGAGAATCACTTAGTGTAGAGTTCAGTATTTCCTTTGAAAAGCAAGAGAAGCAGTTATTATGGAATTAAAGTATAGATGCTGTAGATATCTATAAATAACTTTATATATTTACATGTATTTGGAAACACAGTACAGTCTTTATAATTCTTTCCAGACAGTTAAATATACCTGTGTATATTCTTTTAATATTACAACTTTTTCACAGATGTCACCTTACAAAACAAGGTATCAGATTTTGGTGGTTTGTTGTTTTTTTTTTTTCTTTAAATCTCCAAAATCCAATTAAAATATACATTTAAAGTATACAGAAATGTTAACTGTAAGTTAAAATGATAAGAAATGAATTATGGAATTTAAAAAAAATTACCCATTTACCTCCTAAGTCTACTTGTATATAAAAGTAATGAGAGAGGAAATTGTATTGTGGGGTTGTATAGACCTGAGTAGATTTAAAGTGGAGTTCATATCCATCCTGCTTCGTTTTCTGTCCACTTGGTTAAAATGTATCCTGGCACCCTCCGGGCAGAGAGCCAGTACTAAAATAAATGCGTATAAATGCGTATTATCGACGAAGCAGTTTTTGTAATGTCTACATGAGCTCGGAGATTGGGATCTTCATTTGTTGGACATATAATCTCAAAGCTTCTACTTTGACCCTGTTGTATCCAGTAACACAGAAAAGAGAATTCATTTATTTCAAGAAGCTTCTAAATAAATATTATACTATTGATTTTTAACTTTTACATGTTACCCTTCCTTTAAAACTTAGAAAAACCCAATAAAGAAAATTCTTTCCTAGTAATGGTGATGGGTTTTTTGTTGTAGTTGAAGGAAGTGGAAATGAAATTATTTTCCTAGAGAAATGAAATCTTAAGAACTATTGACTGATGATTGACATTTCTTGTTAAATTTTTGTGTTTGGTGTAGAATAGAAAAAAATTGAATCCAAGCAAATTACTCACTAGCCATGTGATTTTGGAAATACTACCTTAGCTTTCTGTGCCTTAGTATGTTTATTTGTAAAATTGGTGTATTAATAGTACTTACCTCATAAGATTATAAAAATTATTAAATGAGATAATGTATTTAAAATGACATAGTAAATGTCCAGTAATTGTTAATCATTATCAATATTATCAAAATACCAGTCACATAACAGTTCCTCTTTTCATTACACCATTTAACCTCTAATTTATATCTACCATTTTGTTGGTATTACATGTTCCTTCATATGTGCAAATGTTGAATCTTTTGTGGGGTAGGTAGAAGTGGAAGAGGGTAGAGAGGGGATAAATGGTGAGGGGGAGAAAGGAAAAAATCTTTTAGAAATATCCTCTCTTAGAGTGCATCTTATATTCTTGTTCTCTTTTCTTTTGATTCTCAAGAATTAATATCATGCATTTATTTAAATAACACCAAATCTGACTTTGCTTTGCTTATTACATTATTTCTTCATACATACACATGTGATTGTTGTTTATACTTTTGATGCTTTGATACTCATTTAAAGAGAAGGCTGGGACTTGGAAACCTGGTCTGCAGTGTACAGCATCCCCTCCTTAACTTACACTGATGCTTGACTTAGAATTAACATCACTTCTCTCCTGTCATTAAACTTAAGTTTGGCCTATTAAAACTTTTTCTCAGGAATTGGAGGCTCTTCACATTTATACTGTGCTGCCTTTAATTTAGTATTCTTTTATTAATTTGGAGTAAAACAATAGTATCTTAATGGATATACTTATATCTTCTGTATAATATATGCTTCATGAAAAATTGCAAGTTATAACTACTTTTGCTGAAAAATATAGTTGAAGACAGATTTAGTACCACTGCAAAAATAAAATTAAAGTTGATGAACTTGAACCTTAACATGTTGCTAATAGTAACACAAGCTTAAAGAATTTCATTATTTTTTAAAGAAAAAATTATAACAATTGCAATAACATAGAAGAAAAATTCTTGTAAGTAAAAGGTTTAAGGAAAACCATTCAAGAGTGACTTCTCTATAGAAACATGGAAATAATTGGTATGCAGAAATTTTTCCTCTGTTCAGTTGAATAAAAAGTAATGGGAATATAAGTTTATATGTACATTACAATAATGGAAATGGTATTTTAATTTCTACTTGTTACCTTACTCTTTTAATCATAAAAATATATGTATAATTACATATCTTTGGTCATTTTATTAAAATGAAAGAATGAATAGTTGGAACTGAGAATCAGTGTATTTGTTTTAGTCTTTTGTAGGACAAAAATTCTCTGACTAGGCATAATAAAGAATAATTAGTATGCCAACAGTTTCAAGTTTGATTGTTTTATGTAAGTCTTAGTTATAGATAAGTGTGAAGCAGACACTTACTTGAGACGTGGTGTGGCAAAATGCTTCTCCAACAGTTAAATGAACCTCAACACTGCCCACAGCACTTCACAGTACTTCATAGGGTCAGACAAAAAAGCTTCTCTTATTTTAAGCTGTAAACATTTTCATGAGCAAATATGAAATGTACACACTGAGACCGAACCATGATAGATCTGTTC
Source organism: Anoura caudifer (assembly GCA_004027475.1). Classification (NCBI taxonomy): domain Eukaryota; kingdom Metazoa; phylum Chordata; class Mammalia; order Chiroptera; family Phyllostomidae; genus Anoura; species Anoura caudifer. The sequence goes on along the minus strand of PVKU01000893.1, from coordinate 357,517 downwards.
TATCTAGCCTATTGGCCTTCTTTCATTAAATTAATTTAAAATAAACATGGGATTTGGAAGTATTCAAAGCCTAAAGAGTATTTTTTTCCAAAAATATTAGTTGTAAAAGTTGAGAACTTATTTTTTTTGGTTGGAAATAAATATCTATCTTTTAATAGGTTATAAAAAGTAAAGGTTAAGAGTCTGTTATTTTTATGCAATGTTGGTACTTTACACATTATTTTATTGAACTAGTAGTACTGCACAAATTTTCCATTCTTCAGTACAGTAACTCTTTAATTATCTGACATCTTCAGAGAATGAGTCATTCAAAACAGTGGCTTCTGGATAAGGTGAGCTTGAACTGACAACACTGGAAAAACAAATAAAAAAAAAAAAGTAGAATTTTCTCCTGAAAGTATACTGACTAGAATTAGCTTTTAACAGTTTTTTATTGGAAAGTGGGAAGATGACTCTGCTTTATCTTTGTTAATGCCACCAATTGGCCTTGACAATGCCAGAGTCCTAGGTCCAGGCTTATGGCAAGGGTAGGGATCCATTTTCGAGAAGGTTGTATGTAAAGATAATAATTAAGGGCAGGGGCTTTAGAGTCAAATTTGAGTTTAAATCCCATTTCTCCTGGGTGCCAGCTGTGTGACTTTTGACAGACCACTAAATTTCATTTCCTTTTGTAAACTGGGGAATTAGAGTCATAATAATACTTCATTGAATTTGAGGATTACATGAGTTTAGTACATAGGAATCACTTAGCTCATAGAAAACTGTAAGTATAAGCTGTTGTTAATGTTAACATCACTGTTTTTACTACTGCTGCAAGAACAAAGCTCTGGGCAGTTATTACTTTTCTTGTTGTTATGTCTGCTATTTTAGTTTTCCTTTCACTGACATTAATATGTATATATTAGGTTTTCTCTTTTCTGTTTTTAATGAAGGGGTCATTTGTTTCTTTTGATCTGCATGTTGTCCACTTGGGGAAGGACCTGTGAGACCATGGTGTAAGTGAACCTTCATTGTGTTTTTGGACAAATGTACTAAGCACAAAAGGAAGAATTAAGCTAAGTACTCTTTGAATATTAAATTTTTCTGTTTGTTTACAAAATTTCCTGCAGTAAGGGAAGTGGGTTAAAATAGAAGCAGAAGTTTTCTGCTCCTGGTGTTTCTTTCAGGAAGAGAGAAACAATTGCCTCCTGTGGGGATGTGTCATTAGAATATTGACCATTATTTCTTCTAGGAGACTGAATTTAACTTGCTTTTGGCCTTTAAGTGTTCATAGCTCTTACCTTTAATTCTTTATTGTATGGATAAAAACAGATTTTTGATATTATAGATATATAATATATATTACTATCATAGATATCGATTGCTTCTGGTTCCCTTTTTTTAATTTAAAGATTTTCTAAAACTTATTTTTAGAGAGGGTGAGAAACATTGATGCATGAGAGAAATATCGATTGGTTTCCTCTTGCCCCATCCCCAGTGGGGACCTGCCCTGCAACCCAGTCATGTACCCTGACTGGGAATCAAACTGGCGACCTTTAGGTTTACAGGATGATGCCCAGCCCACTGAGTCACTCCAGTCAGGGCTGGTTCTCTTTTCTGTTAATTTATGTGTGGTGGTGGAGATGGGGAAGGTGGGAGCTTTGTGGTAGAAGCCAGTCACAAGTACACTGGGCCTTCTCTTGCCACTTCCATAGCGGGGGCAATAATGACTGTCGTATATTGGATCCCTACTGTGGAGGTGGCACTTTAGCTTTCTTTGTTCCATTGTGTGGCTTTTAGCTAGTGCCTTAGTCTCTTGGCAAATGTGTGACTGGAGAAAGGTGACTGATCTTTTCTTTCAGGTACTCCCTCTCCCAGTATGGCAGTAAGTTCTGTGTACAGTGAGAAAATAAGATTCTGACCAGGTTATTCCTTCTTCCAGTAGGAACATTAATAATAGCTAACATATATTATGCAATTACTGTTTGATATCATTGTCCTAATTATGTTACATAGCACTGTAATCTTTGAACAACTCTTTGATCTTTGTATTGTCATTTTTTGTTTAAACAAATGAACTAAGGCTTACAGTGGTTTAGTAACTTAGCTCTATCTACACAATACATGATTTAGCTGGGGCTGAAATTCAAGTTTCACAGACTGAGGTTTCTCTTTCTTAGTTTTTAAAATTCTTTTTATCTCTTTTAATGAAAAATTTGAAATAGCCGAAAAGCTAGGTAGATATTATTCTAATCACCCCACATACTGCTCACCTTTGCCAGGTTTACCTTATAAATTTTTTTCACAAAAGTTTTAAAGCAAGTCTTATAAATAATGAAATTGCTTTTTAAAATTTTTTAATAAAAAATTGTATTTACTTAGAAGCATTCAGAATGTCAACAAAATAGCTACAACGTTTTGGTTTTTTTTTGTAATTACAGAGTGGTATTCAGTTAACAGAACAACCATTATTTTGTATAAGCTGTATCAGAGACAACTGAAGATGAAAAAACTACCATCCTCATATATAACTAATTTGTACTGTGCACCAACAAGAACCTCCTTTAAACTTCCATGCCAATGTACAACCCCCGTACTGTACCAGGCAAGGTTAGTGGCTATTGAAATACCACCAGGACAGGGCTGTCTAAAAACACATTCAGTAGTGTTAACTATACAAAAGAAGACACTGTACAGTTTAAAAACAAATCTTACACAGCCTTATATTTCATTTTTTTTTTCTTTAAAAAAAGTGATTTGTGTACAGGGGGGTTAAATGCTTTATAGACAAGAAAAAAACTGCACTAGAACCAACTTATTCATCATCATCATCATCTCCATCATCTTTGTCTTCTTCCTCCTCCTCATTCTCTTCATCTTCTTCCTCCTCCTCCTCCTTTTTCTTGCTTTTTTCAGCCTGGGCAACTCCCTTTTTTTGCAGCATCAGGCTTTCCTTTAGCTCAGTATGCAGCGGTATCCTTTTCATATTTCTCCTTCAGCTTAGCAGCCTTCTTTTCATAAGGCTGCTTGTCATCTGCAGCAATGTTATTCCACATCTCTCCCAGCTTCTTTGCAACATCACCAATGGATAGGCCGGGATGCTCTCCTTTGATTTTTGGGCGATAGGTGGAACAAAACAAGAAAAAGGCCAAAGGAGGCCTCTTGGGTGCACTGGGATCCTTGAACTTCTTTTTTGTTTCCCTTTTAGGAGGAATATAAGTTTTCACTTCTCTTTCATAACGGGCCTTGTCCACCTTTGCCATGTCTTCAGATTTTCCTTTCTCTTTAGCAGATATGGTCTTCCACCTCTCTGAGCACTTCTCAGAAAACTTGGAGAAGTTGACTGAAGTGTCTGGGTGCTTCTTCTTGTGATCCTCCCGGCAAGTTTGCACAAAGAAAGCATGTGATGACATTTTGCCTCTCAGCTTCTTAGGGTCTCCTTTGCCCACGTTTAAGTACTTTTCCTCAGCGAGCAGAGTCGCCCAGTGCCTGTCTGGCTCGCACTTGCCCTGGCGCTGTCTCTGTGGTGCTCAGTGTACTGCAATGGCTGTAAATAGTGCAATTTCTTATTTCAGTATGCATCTTTAAAAAATTAGAGCATTTTCTTATATAATCACACTGTTCTGTTCACACATTTTGTTTGCTTATTGCTCTTAGATGTTTTTTGATGTTGAAACAACCTTCTCCCGTTCCCCTCTTTTTTCTGTATCAGTGGGTTTTGAAAAGAGTGGGTCCTATGACTCCAAATTCTTACCTAGGATACCCTTCTGCTTTCTGAGGGACCAGGACAGGGTAAGTGGCAAGAAGAGGGCAAAAGAGTAGGAAGCCCATGAAGTATTGTATAAAAGGTAGCTTATATTCTTTGAGTGGTAGACATCTGCTGGGAGTTGAGGAAATGTTACTTACCTGCAGACAGACTGCGACAGTTTAATCACCCATTTCCCAACAGAGCAACACACACACACACACACACACACACACGAGTATCTTTTTATTATCTTCCTCATGTTAGAAAGGTATGAACCATTGTTGCTAGTAAAGTTTATTTAGATGTGGAAAAAATATAATTATGCTAGAACAAGAATGCTAAAAATAATTTCTGACTTTGAAGAAATTTTTATTTCTTTCATTTGTCAGGCGTATACTGAATATTTACTCTTTTCACAACCATTTTGAGGCTGTATAAGAACATTCTTGTTCATAGCAAGTTTATAATCCAGTAGGGGAGAGAGAACTTTCATGAGACAAAATACACTCCATTTAAGATGGAGGTGGAAGTACTGTAAGTCAGGGGAGGTAGAAATGCTTCAAGATAGTGAAGGGAGAGGGACTACTTCTAATCGAGTGTATAGGGAGTGGGAAGAAATGGTATTTGGTCCAACTAAAGAGAATTTGACATTCGGGCGTCTTGGGCAAAATGAAGAAGGCACATAGCAGTATAGAGTTGAGAAAGCATAAGGAATAGAAATTGAGTGTTAATGCACTTGAATGTCCTTAGAGTTAGGAAATGTCTTTCTGAAAGACCTACATTACCTCTTGCTTCTCTGTCTCCGTGTTTTTGTCTTTAACTTTCACCCTCGTGAATGTTAACAGTAGGCATACCTGGTTTTGCCTGGCTCCTATTACAGCCACTATAGGCAGAAGGCATCATTTTGCTTTCTGACATTTTGGTTAATTCTAATTTTCTAAAACTTGCTGTAGATTTGTTCCTGCAATTAGATCTGTTGTAATGTGACTTCTTGTTGCTCAGATTCAGCCACTCAGTAGGGTGTATCACACCCACATTTTCCTAAAAGCCATATATAATGCAGTTTCACTGTGTTTTATTCCAAAGTCAATGTAACAAAGGAAATCCACTGTATATGTTTATTGCTAAATTTTTCTGTCGTAGCCTCTTGCTAATGTAGTTTCTTCATGATTCCTTTTAAAAATAATTTTTTTTTATTAAAGAAGCATTTTATAGATAGGATGTGAAGAAACATTTTCACTTGAAGCATTTAACAGTTCTAACATTTCTATAGTGACTTAAGACATTTCTGATCTCTTAAACAATTATATATGAAAATTGGCTTCTTAATGAAGATCTCTTTAATACACATTTCTTTCAAATAACAGAGTTATAACCAAACATCCCCTCCCCCTACCCTCCAGGTGATTCTGGTTGCCCTAAGCCTAAGGTGAACTTTAAATTCTGGTCCCAGTTTATTCTGACAACTTTAGTTTTCTCATTTTTTTTAACAGTAAGATGATATGTTGGACCTGTGGGGGGTGGAGCAAAGGAAGTATAAAGTTGAATAACAGTAATGACTACCATATATTGGGTCCCTATTGTGGTTCTAGGATAGTACCAGATGCTTTACATATACCAGCTCTGATTCTCAGAGCAATTAATAGTGATACAGGTTGAAAGACGAAACTTGGGTTGAAAGAGGTAAAGACCTGCCTAAGACTAATAACCAGGAAGCAGCAGATCGGGCTTTCAAATCTAGATCTACCTAATTTCAAAGCTTACGTACTTCCATTATTCTTAAGTGTCCATCTGTAAAGTAAGTTTTCACTGTCTTCCTGGCCTTAGAGTCCTGCAAACAGTTAACAGTAAAAGTTAGGAAATTACCAATGGGAGAGCAGTGTGCTTAAGTTCTGTGGTAGGTCAGAGAAATAATAGATGATTCTGAGCATCAGCAAAACTTGTGTGGGGGGAAATCAGTGAAATTTAGCTGAAGAGTAGAGGTACATTAAAGGAAGAGCAGGAGATGAGACCAGGATGTATGCTTGGGCCTGATTGTGTGAGATGTGGGGTGCCAGCCTGGTGAATTAAGGCTTTCTCACCTCACTTATTCTAGAAATCTGGTTTACTAAATGATGACAATATCTAGTTGTTAATAAGAAGACTAGAAATCACCTTATTTTTGCCTTCTTGGATTTCTCTTCAATACTTTTTTTTAATAATTTGAGCATGTTGTTAAGTTGTTAGGTTTGAGCATGTGTCTAGTTGATAAGCTGGTTCTACTGTAAGTGAAGGTAGGATCTGGCCTTAGGCAGACACAAGAGGACTAGACACTTGGTGGCTTGTTGCGTGTTGTGTGAAGTTAATGTTTGGTGACACAGGATGCATGGTCAGCCAGAATAAGAGGTTTGGCTTAAGGCCATACTGGTACAGCAGCGATCTCAGCATCATCTCTGATTCCAATTAGATCTTTGCAAAGATTTTTGCAGTCAGAGCCATTTTCTTTTGACAGCTAAATCTCTCCATGTGTGCAATTATTAAATATATAAAGTTAGGGTTTTTTTGGGGGGGGGCATATAATCCAATTCAAGGGAAATGAGTCACTACTATAGTCAGTTTATGTCGATTATGTTGTTACTATAGTGAATTTATGTCACTACTTTAGTCAGTTTAAAAAAATGTAATGATCAGAGGCCAAAAAAGAAATGTTACACCTCTCTCTCCCACTCTTTCTGCCTTTCTCTTACCCGTTTACCCGCCCCCCACCTTTATTCCTTTGAAGCGTATTTTCTCATCCATTTGCCAATTTTTTTTTTAATTGCGAGCTAGTTCCAGGCTCTGTGGAGACATATGAAAGGACCCTAACATTTCCCACTCATCTCTTAGCTAAACCACTCTCACTGCCTGTTATCTCTTCCCTTTGTTCATGTTGTTTCCTCTGGTTGGGTTCTCTGTGTTGTCCACTCTCTCCTTAATGTCTCTCTTTCCCTATGTGGATTATTACCTGTTTTGCAAGGTCTGATCAAATATAGTTGGAGAATTTGGCATTTAGAAACTTCTTTCACAAATATCAGATGTTGATCTTTAAGTTGCTTATTTATTCAGTCACAAACCATTTGACTTTTTGGACATACCTGGGCTCTAATTCATAAAGCTAGCTCTCTTTGTCAAATGAAAATTAAAAAGTGAAAACATGGGTCACAGATAGAATCACAGATGAACCAAACATATTTATTGATTATCTGAAATATGTGGACTTCTTTTTTAGGGTTCTTAGGGGTGCATATTTAACAATAGGACACGATTGCCAAACTCTAGATAGCTCTTTGATGAGCCTTTGATCTATAGTAGTGTATTGTACTTATTGTACAGTATGTAGCTAACTATGATATATGATAAGACCTGACAAGTTTTGTAACATAAGCATAGTCAATAATGCCTTGAGAAGTCAGGAGAGAGAGAAATTAATCTCACTTGAGGAATATGAGAGAAGTTTTATGGAAAGCTTGGTATATTAGCAAAGATGGGAGCAAGGTATCCTATTCCAGGTACATGGTACAGTGCATGAGCAAAAGTGTGAGTGTATAGGGTGTGTTTAAAGTCTCTGAAATGAGTTGTTAGTGGGTGGGAACATACAGACAGAAGGAGGTACCCAGAGAAAACTTAGCAAATAGGTGGGGAAAAGAAAAATAGTTCTAAGATCATTGAACTTTATTTTTAGGCAGTAAAAAAATTTAAACAATGGAGTGACATGATTAGAGCTGTGTTTTATCAAGATAACAGGAAATGGTGAGAAGAATGGATCAAAGGCAGTAAATTTGGAACACATTTTTATGAGAAGCTGATGGGGAGTGAAATATTTAAAAATGTGGTATTGATTGGCTAGAATAGATAGTGTATTCAGTTCTCTACCTTCTCAAGAAGATACCCTAAATTCCAGTACTTCCCCTTCCTTTTTCTGTCCTCTCCCCAAGATAACAAAATCAGAATAAGCTTTTATTATTATATATTTTATATAGTATTATATATTAAAATATTATATATTTTAAAATCTAGGGTGGTTTTAGGTACAAATGCAGAGCAGGGTAATGAGCAGACATAAATAAGCAAACAAGTTTTTGGTACAGATTGTCAACCTGTTACATCATTTCCTTGCTAATTTTATTTTTAATTGATCACTATATAAAGCACTTTTTTGCTATTGACATAAGAATTTTTCAGACTTTATTCCCTCTTTTTCTCTTTTTGAGCTACCTGTGGTAGCTCTCATTTTGTAGGAGAGAAATGTAGTCCACATTTTTAAAGCTTCACCAGCAACAAACTATGTAAATAATTTTATTGCATAATTCCACAAAAATGTATATAGTATTCTTTTATAAAACAAGTATAATTGTAGAGGGAAGAATTGAGAGTTACTAGCACACTGAGGAATTAAATAAATAACTGGAATTCCTTTAATACTTTTTTCTTTCTCTCTTGAACTTTCACGTAATCAAATAAATGAATATGTGTGTATGTGCGTACATTTGAGTGAATGAAAACAAATGACTTTTAACACTTAAATCACTCCTAGCAGCTTGAAAAAATCTATCTTTTAGCAGTGTTTTTAATGATTTCATGTTATTCAACACCAATAATATTAATAGGGTAGTTTCTTAGATTAAGGAATCAGTTTTATGTTGCCAAATTTGACAAATGTAGTGAAGTGAGGTGCTGCATTTAGTATGTGAAATGATTAATGATATTAGGGCTTTAGTAGAAACAGGCTATTCTTTACGTTTGTAGTAGGAAAAGGAAAAAAAGCTGTTTTTGATAACTTTGATTGACTACCTTTTCTTCATTTTTGTCAAAACCTGACTATATTATATTGCATTAGCCACTCTTTTTGTATAGTACAAGCTTTTTAAATAAGTGCAGTGTTTGCATAGTAAATAGTTGTTGAATATTGGTTAAATGGGTATATGTCTTATTGTCTCTGAGGGCATGGGCCCAGGAGTGTAACTGTTTTTCTTTTTCGCTAATAATACCTTCTTGTACATAGTAGGCACATCATAAATATTTGAAAGTTATCTTTGTTGTAATAGGCAAATATTTGATACGTTTTTGTCAATACTTAGACTATTGCCACTCTTCTTGAGTTGGTGCTATTTAGAGAATTTAAAGTAATTTTAATCAAAATCTAAAGTAATTTTCTTGCTAGCACTTTTAAAAACTTTTCTTGTCACAAATAGGAAAGGATTCTTTTTTTTTTTTTTTTTTTCTTATTTACGGAATTGTTTAGCTATTGCAGAGAATCTGGAACCTGCTGTTAAAACTTGTTACTATTGTGTTGGGAATTTTTAAAGTTTTCCTTCAGTAAGCCTAGACTAATTAGTAAACTACTCTAAACAGTTACTGGGGAACTACTACATGCCATTTACTTTGAAAACCACATAGCAGCAGGAGGGACCATAGAAGAATCTCAGGGCTGAAAGGGAACTTCAAAAGGTGAGCCAGGCCAAGCATACAGCTGCCCTGCGACTCAGCTCCAGAAAATCCATCTAAAGTTGTTTTTCAGTCTGTGATGAGGAAATCTTTGTATGTATACTGTAGTTTCCCTTTCTTTTTTTATTATTTGTATTTTTTAAGAGATTTATTTATTTTTAGACAGAGGGGAAGGGAGGAAAAAAGAGAGGAAGAGAAACATTGATGTGTGGTTGCCTTTTGTTTGCCCCCTATTGGGGACCTGACCTGAAATCCAGGCATATGCCCTGACTGGGAATCGAACCTGTGACCCTTAGGTTTACAGGCCAGCACTCAATCCATGGAGCCACACCAGCCAGAGCTTGTTTCCCTTTCTTAAAGGATACACAGTGATGTGCATAGAGGTTAGTTGTCAGGATTCCTTGATTCAGACAGGTATTAATTTGTTGATCTGTAGATGATGGTGGGAAACCAATTTTATTTAAATGACCATATGAAGATAATGGAATTATAAATGAATTTAGTATACAGAGATGTGCTCTGCAATGCTATGTTGTTTGACAACCAGATACACGTAACTACCTTCGTAAGTGTAATGGGATGAGTTAAGTGGGGCAACTACAGGGCAGAAGCACTGCATTGATGCCTTGAAGTGCGTCTTGAAGCGGTAGAGCACAAATGTTGACTTGTAGATAGCAAATAACTAAGTCCCTGAGATATGTTAGCATGTAGCCATCAGACTACTTATGTGCATAGACTGTCACAACTTTCTTTGGAGCATTTACTCTCTTCCAGAGATACTGTTTTCTGTACATTTAGATGTCATCTCAGTTAATCCTTAAACATCTCTACATGAAGTAGTTGGAGATTTAGAGACCATCCACTCATTGTGAATTCATAATGAAAAGTACAGTAGGTAAGTTACATGAGCCAAATTGCTTAACCATTAACATAAAGAATACATATTAAGAATGCTTTAAACAAAAATACTGTGTTTTGGGGTAGGTTCTCTTATTAAAGGATTTTTGTATGTATATATGAAAATAAATGTGGGGTAAAGATCTTCAGACCAAACTTAGTGTTTGGTCACTAAGAATCTCAGGAATGGAATTTAAAATCATTCTTAGTGTTGGATATTGGCAGCTGAGCTCTTTGGGACAGTAGAGGGCAGGAAAAATAGGGGGATTTTCAGAAATACTTGAGCACCAGCTTTGCTTTCTCACCCTAGATGAGTATGTGGCCTTGTTAATTCTGAATTTGATTTAAGAATCAGGAAGGTTTATCGTCAAACATTAATTTAAATGGAATAATGGTATGAGTACTTCCAAAAGATGAGTTAAACTTTTGGGACAGTAGAATAGCAAGAATTGCTCAGCTCATTCAGAACCCTTTCATGTGTGTGGTGTGTGGAACCCAGGAGCGAAAGAAAAGGCAGGCAGAGATGAGCTGCACATGTGCCTATCCTGTGGCTCTGTGTAGCCAGCCACCTGGCTTTTATTTAAGTTCTATAGCATTGGCTACGTAATTGGGAATTTGAAGGAGGTGTATGTATGTATGTGTGTGGTCTTCTGTTTTTATAAAGGTACAAATTGCTATGGTTTTCTTAGAAATAGGTTTCGTATACTCATTTTACATGATTTAGTATTTGTAACTTTATGTCCCATTTATGAATATGAACAATGAACACAATCAAGATCCAGGATGGGTATGAATGTGGCCCAACACAAAATCGTAAATTTACTTAAAACCTTTTTTAACTCATCAGTTTTCATTAGTGTTTGTGTATTTAATGGGTGGCCCAAGACAACTTCTCTTCTTCCATTGTGGCCCAGAGACGCCAAAAGGTTGAACACCCCTGGTCTAGCCCTTTACTGAGACATGAAGAAAAGAAAGTATTTTGAGTTCCTCTTCTTTTCTTGCCTTTCCCTGCAGTTTATTTGCTTGTTTTCATAGCAATATATAGCAAGCATGGTGGTTATATATGTAGCTTAGACCACAAAATCAATTAATGCACAATTTAATTGAAACATTTTAGAAGAAGAGGGTCTCAGAGAATAATGGGGGTGAGTCAATTCCTAAGTGGAAGTGTAAATTAAGGTAATATCAGCTGTTATGGACAAGCTGTGAATCTGACTGATGTATTTAATGTTTCTGTAGAACAAAGTTTTGAATTTCAGATCAGTGATTTACAAATAAAATTTTGGAACACAACCCATTTGTAATTGAGATCTTTCTAAGCCAACTTTAAAGAAGTAAGGATATGCCTAAATTTCCAGTACTCTGTAATCGTTGTTTCATTTTAATTCGTGACCAAGAAGTAATTTTGTGTTGTATTTCATTTGTCATATGCATTAAATGTGGCGTGATAACTTTTTGCGTACATTGGTATGTCAGAGTAGCACATGGCCTCATTTTGTTTGACACCGAGGAAGGCAGAAAAATACTTAGTGTTGGTAAATTCTAAAGTTTTTCTTCATGCTCTGTATCTCCCTCCTCCCCAAGAACAACAACAAAACAATACAAAGAAAAACAAAACAAGAACCTTTTTCAAGCATTTTTATTATGACTTTTTCTTTGGAACATGTACAAGTGTGCTATGCGAATAAAATACTCTTGTCACATTTTACAATTAAGAAGTGACAGTGATGCCTTTTTCACATATGTGTTTACTTTAGATGCTTTCTAAGTCACTTTCTGGGGGGTTAATCATAGTACTGATCATCCAGACAAAGGATATGTGAGAATTTTAGAGGTGTATTATATTTTGCCTCTGTTTCTTGAGGTTCTTTGGTATTTCTATCGCTTGCCCAAACGTTTATTCTACAGTGTGTAAACAGTAAAGAAAATAAAATAAATCTGGGCATTTCATAATCAGTGGTTAGCTACTCATGTAGTTCAGAATTAAGCAATCAACACTGATTGTAGAGTCACTTGGCGGGGAGCAAACCTGTAATTCTTTTTCACTTTGAAGCCAGCAGAGCCTGAACCCACAAAGCTTGTTGATAGATAAGATAAAATACAATAGGCAGTTGTGAATTCACCTGCTTAATCTGAGTATAAGGAAGAGCTTGACTGTTCGAAATTGTAATATGTAAAGACACTATAAAAATAGTTCTAATTTTTTAAAATATATAATTCTAACATATTAATATGGCCACTGTAACACATTTGACTTCAACTCACATTGTTTTAAAATATATCTATTGTAAAAGTGTCACTTTATTTTTATATATACACATACACGAATTGTGCATACTTGAACTTAAAAAACAGTAAATAAATCAATAATAGTCTTGAATTTTTAATGTAGTCTTTTATCTAGAGTAAGAAACAGCTATAAAACTATTGCTGTATGCTTGTTTGATAATAGGAGTCATTTACTGACAAATATTTAATTGCCACCACTTACCAGGCACTGGGAATAAAAAAAGTGAAGAAAACATACTAAAATGTTGGTTGTTGTGGACTTTAAGTTCCAGGAAAGGGGTAAACACATAAAATTAAGTATGTCACATGCTGCTTAGTGTCGTAGAGGAAAATGAAGCAATGAAGGAGGAGTATGGTTGCTGTTTTAAATCGAGTGGGCATAGAAAGCCTCACTGATCAAGGTGGCATTTGAGCAGAGACCTGAAGAAGAACCATGTTGATGGTTGTTTTTCAGAAGATCATATCAGAAAGAGTACAGCAAATGCAAAGGCCCTTGCGGTGGAGAGCGCTTGTTGACCTGATGATGGACTGTGTCTGGGTTAGAATGAGCGTGGGGAAGAGTGGGGGCAAATTTGGGGTAGGGTATGTTAGGGTCAGTTCACAGAGGGTGTTGAAGACCATAGAACCTTTCTTTGAGTTGGGAAGCCATTGAAGGGTTCTGAAAAGAGGAATGAGGTGATTTAACTTTATTAAAGGATCCATCTAGCTACTGTGTGGAGAGTAGACTGTTTTGGGGATAGGAAGGGGAGAGGAAGGCACAGACCGAGGGAAGCTGTTGTAATATCCAGGCGTAAACATTGGTGGTGGTGGGGGTGGTAAGGATGGTAAATCATAAAATTTTAAGGTAGGAGCTGGCAACTTGGATGTTTGGTGTGTGAGAGAGCAAGTATAAAGCAAACATTTGAATACATTTATAGAAATTGCCAATTTTTTTTGATATTGCTCAATTTTATTATGGAAATCATGGGGAAATCTGGATGCAAAGAGATTGTTACTTTTATGTTTTGTTATATTTTCAGTTCCTTTTGCCCATTTTATATATGGGACTATTTGTGTAATTCCACTTATGGATCAGATTTCTATATATGAGTATATAAAAAAATCAATTTCAGGATTTTAATGTGTACTGCTACTGCCACCTAATGTTTATAGCCATTCATTTATATAATTATAATAACTGGTTATGCATAGTTTTAATATTAATTTGAAACAGAATGTTAACAGATTAATTGAGGCTTTTTTAATTGCCTTCATATTAGGTTTCTGGTATGGATATTTAATGTGATAATTGAATTATCTAGCAATAAGGTTGTAGGTTGAAGATTAATTGTACTGGCATCTTGATTTGGGTATTGACTTCAGTTCAACAAATATTTATTTGTTATGCTCAGCCCCTTTATCTCTTTGCCCTTAAAATTATGTTCTGACTGCTAGAGGACAGGGTTAAAAAAAGTAAGCAAATAATGAAATACATAGTAGCTGAAGGAAGCAAACAGGATAACAGATAACAGATCCCGAAGATAAGGAACTTAGTCACAAGGAAGATAAACATTTAAAAAGCAATTAGATTAAAATGTGATGACTGTGTCATTTTAACACCTCCCCCCTTCTTTTTGCTACATAAGAATAACACTAGGTAGAAACCTAGCCAAAATAAATTAAGATGTTGCAGGAATAGCATTAGTACTATTTTCCAAGTCAGTGCTGAGTTCGGATCTTTGCTGCTGCACATTTACTTTAGTGATGACCACTAGTTATTGAAGATTATGGTTTCAGACATGTTTTAGTAATTGTCTGCTTTTCTGGGTTCTTTTTTTGTGATTAGATGCAGCTGTGATGGCTTGCTATCTCAAACATGCCCTTCTGCAGACACCTGCATTTCATGAGGGATGAAATGATTTTTGTTTACATGCATATATATCTATAAGACTTCTGTAATCATTTGTTAATGTAAAACTAGAGCTCTAAATAGATGATGCTATAAAAAATAAGAACATCTTAATGAACTCTAAAGATGGATTTAATAGATACTTAGTGAATGTTTCATGTATCTCAGGGAGTGTTCTGGGGATGTAGCCTTCAAACAAAGCAAGCAGATCTTTGCCTTTATTAAGCCTGCATTCTAGTGGGGAAGGGGTGAGGAGACAGATGAGCATATATAAATATATAGTATGTCAGATGGTGATAAATGCTTAGAGGAAATAAAAGTAGGATAAGGAGGATAGAGCATGCTAGAAAAGGGAAGGGAGTATGCTTTTTGTTCACTTCACAGCTTTTTCTTTTCACAATAATATTGTTACTAGTTGAGTTATAAAAATTGTTTTAAAGGTTCTGTCATCTTTGGAAACTGGAACAGTTCACATCCATCTATTCATCTATTAAATACACAGCAAGGATATTATCTTGTGCTAGGTACTGCATGAAGTGAAAGAGATGAAAGACATGTTCTCTACCCTTAAGGAGTCTTAAATCAGATTGAGAAGATATTAAACAAAGTAACATTTTATGGTAACTGTAGGAGAGTCAATTTATCTTTTCTTAGAAAAAGGTAAGCATAACAAAACATTTTAGCTTTGACTTCAAATGACAACCTATTATGAACTGGGACCCCCTTGGTGGGATTATAATACTGACCACAGAAAAGCAATATTTTCTGTGGAGATTGTGATATGCTTCTTTGAAATAATGGAGAATCTACATTGCCATACATTATTTCCTGCTGAGTGTAATTTGGAAAACCTACCAAGTTTTTGTTAATCTTCATTGAATCACTATCTGCTTTATCTTTTAGTTCATACAATTAGTAAGATACTGGGCACTATAGATAGTTCCCTTTCTTCAAACTTTGAAATGTTGGCATAGTTAAAATTTGAGAAACATGCTCTATGATGTTCTTGATTTAGAGGGCCTTCGGTTAGCAGCATGAAGATTTGGCATGCATTGTATTTCTGGGTTTTTTGGTTTTTGGTGAAAAGCCTGTGTCTCATCTATATCCCATTCTTTTTGTTGTTGTTGTTGTTGATCCCTTTGTTACAACCAAGGTGGTAATCATTGTGGATTCAGAAAATCCAGAAATATTCTTCACTGGTATTCTGGTTTTGTGGTGTCTTCCATTAAGTGAATGTGTTAATTGCTCTGGATTTCAGCAGTTTCCAGTAAAATAGGTATTTAAGGGTGGTTTGATTTGAAAAAACAAGCACTTTCCTTTTAATTTAGGTACTAAAAAAATCCTAAGGCAGAGATTTTAGTTATCTTGAAACACCTTGAACTGTAGTTAAACGAAACAGAACAAAGAAATGCTACAGAATAAAGTGTTCACACTTTTCACTGCCAGCTTGTAACCTTTGCGTAGAATTTTCTGTTAGGTCACAGTATGGCAGATGTATTTTTAAAGGAATTTTGACTTGACCAAGGTTCAGATGTGTGTTAATTGAGTTTCCCCAGATTTATCCTTATGGCCTCATACAAATGTCTGGTATGGAAAGACAGCAACTTAACTCACCACTCACCTCACCGAATCATAAAACTCTAGAGCTAGATGGAACCAGTAAAAGACACTGTAGCTTTGGGAGCATTCCAGCTTGGCCTCTGCTTCTCATGCAGAATAGAACATTAAGAATTTCAGGGACCACCCAAGAGGTCTTTGGTTCTTTCACTTTCTCTATAATCTTTTTCCTTCCAGCCTTCCATGTTATTACCACCCTATTCTGTATCCTGCCCTCTAGTGTGTATCCCAGACAACATCAACAAACTCTGATATGTATATATAAAAAACCCTTGAAGACCATGGAAATATTGTTCTTTAAGTCTTGGCTGTAAATACATATAGAATGGGGACTGTGTTTTATAAAATTTATTTTGTGGAGTAATTACATTTTTTTAATTTTTATTTATATCATTATAAAAGTGTGGTAACCTACATTAAGCTGTTACTGTTTTGCAAGGTATAATACTATATTCTTTAGATAAAGAAGAGTTATGTATAAGATTGTTCATATTCTCAAAAAGTATAGTCTACATGGAGGCAGAATAGCATAGGTGCAGAGTATTTCTCAACCTTCAGATACGAATATACTTGAGAAGCTGGTCAGTAGATTCTCAAGCCCATCTCCCTGAGATTTTAATGTAATTTGGCATGCATGAGAATTTCTATGTAATTTTTACACTCCCTGCGATTCTGTAGAATTTCCAAAAGCTTTAATTAACACTAGTGTTACAAAAACAGACCAGGGTTTTTGAATATGTAGCTCATTTGTTAGCTTTGTGACCTTGAAAAAATTACATAAACCCTGTCACCTCAGTTTCTGTATCTGTAAAATGAGATTATTACGGAGAGTGAATTTTGTACTTGAACTTAAAGTATCACTAGGTAAATGATAACTGCTGCCATTGTCTTTATCACACAGCCACCATCATCACCATTGTCATCTCATCATCAGCCATCTTGGTGACAAGAATGCACAAAATAGCTAACAATGTTAGGGAGCCTACCTGGGAATGTTGTAGACAATGTCTGGGAGTTTATAGGTTTTCAAAGGAATTTGGGCTCAAATAGTTTGGGATATTCATATGTAGAGATAGTACTTGAATTAGACTTTGAAAAGTGAAAAAGATTTTGCCAAAGTTGGAAGGTGAAGACTATTCCTTAAAATAAAGAATTGTTTCACAATAATTTACTTTTGATTATTTACCTCAGTTATTTCTGTTTATGCTAATTGAAAATAATTACCATAGGTCAGTTGGGATCTTAAGTTTACTCAGGAAAATAAAATGTTGATGAAAATATATGTTAATATTGTATGATGTGAAAGTCACCAATTTGTATTCACTGTTGTTAATGAAAGCATTTTATTACATATACATTTTAGAGACTTGGTTGGACACTACTGATTTGGAATAAATGCCTTATGCTTACAGCATAAATAATTATAAAACTGAAATAATTTTATAGGTTAAATGTATCACAACTGTATAAGCAATAAAAATACAGATTTACAGCATAACATTTTATGCTACCTGATATTTACTTGAATGTAACTTTGGGCTCATAACAAGAATTCGGTCCTGTCTGGTTTGAAACAGATCTGTTTAATTTTGGCTTGCCTGTTCTACTGTGGATGGTGTGATGACTCAGTTCTTCCATCATTTTCTCCTGTTTGAACTGCTGTAAAACTTTCCTTCGCACAGTTTACTGTAGCTTCATTTGGCCCTCATTTGGTGTAAATTTATCTCATATATACTAAATCTGTAGGGGAAATACACACACACGTCAGTGCATGCACACTGAAATTTGTGGTGGCATTCAGTTATGAGGTCATTTGGATGAACCCAAATAAGCTCTAATTTCAAAAGATTACTTAGTTTTTTGAAAATACAGGATAAATGTGGAGAGCTGCAGGATTTTCTAGAGACCAAATTTGAGAAACACCAAGTCTTTGTGTTACAGATTTGAAGGACTATAACATTTAGTTCTGTTAACCTCATTTAACATCAAGAAACACACAGCAGCCAATACTTTGAAAACTGTCCTAATTATAGCATTATAGTGGCTTCCTTATACAGTAAAAATAATTTCTAAGTAACTTATCCAGGCATACAAAACTCTGCATCATCTTGCTTCAGCCGTCTGATTGACTTAGCTCATACCTCCCAGTTCCTTCTTACTTTAAGGATTTGTACTTGCTGTTCTGCCTTTTTGGACAACTTTTCTCTTGTGTCCTCTTCAATTTGGCAGTTTGATAGCATTAGGTCTCAGAGCAAATGCTACTCCTTGTAGTGGTCTTCCTGTTGTCGCTTACTCCAAGTATCTATTGCTATGTAACAAATCACCCCAAATTTGGTGTAAATGATGGACATTTTATTATGCTCACAGATTTGGTCTGTCTCTGCAGCATGATTTCTGAAGCCTTAGCTGGGGCAACTGGAAAAATGGAATGGCTGAGTGCTAGAATCTATCTGTAGGCTTTTTTACTCATCTGTCTGAGTTCAGGGTTGGGATGTCCTAAGGGCTGGGCTGAGCTGGGACTGCTGAATGGATTCCCCGTAAGTTGCTTGGACTTCTCTTCAGCCTAGTGGCTGCAGGGTCATCAAACTTGTTACAGTAGGACTTTTAGAGAAGGTGTTCCGGTGAACTAGGTGGAAGCTGCATGGCTGTTTTCTAACTTAACCTTAGAGCTTATATGACTTCACTTTCATCCGTGCATTGATTGACCCAATCACAAATCAATGCTAGCTTCAAGGGGAAGAGATACAGACCCTACCTCTCAATGGGAGTGTCAAAAAATTCAGAGTTATGTTTTAAAACTGCCATATCATGTTATATAAAGTAACATCACAATCCTACCTCCATTGACCTTTGTAGCTATAGTTTTATTGTCTTGGTAACATTTCACATGGACTGGAATAATTTTATAAAATAAAATTCTTTTTTATCTGCTCCTCTCAATTAAGATGAAATTTTTATGAAAATAGGCACATATTCCCTTCACTGCTAAATTTTAAGCCCTAGAGTAGTGCCTAGCTCATCATAGACAATAAATACTCTCAGAATGAATAAGTATGTGAATTAAAGCCACATATCCAGTTTGTGTTAGAGCTGAGACCATCTTAGTATCTTTTATGTTATAATATTTCTCATAAAATTTCCTATATTGATATTTAATATTGTAAATTATAAATTAAATGTTTCACTGAATCTCTGTATCTTTGTTTATATTGTGCTTAGTAAAATCATGTGACTTTAAAATTCAGTCTTTTTTACTGTTAATATACCACTTCTCCCTTAATGACTTATTATTGGTTGATAATAACTCAGTATTGGGTGATAAATACAATCTAAATGATTTATCACCCAATAATAAATCATTCAGATTGTATTACAGCAAAACTACTGTGAGGTAATATAATGTTTTTGTTTTTGTGACTGAGGTACTGAATCTTCTCTGCCTGAAACAGTGGTTGTACTGGATGAGTTACTTAGTGGCAAAAACAGCGTTCTTTTTCATGCCCATGGACTCTGGACTAGAACTTCAGACAGACCAGCAAGTAGTGACTACCAGTTTGTGCTACAGGATGTCTAAGGGCTCCTCTGGAAAGAATCCAAAACTGGGGATTGACTCTATGGCTAGGGCCAGATATCCTCTGGAGTTGTTTTTACTCACATAGCTAGTGGTTGATGCTGGCTGTTGGCTGGGACCTCAGCTTAGACAGTTGGTCAGAACAACCGTATGATGATGGGGCCTCTCCAGCTCAGTGGTTAGATTCCAAAGAAGAGCCTTCCAAGAGGCATGATGTGGAGACTGTCAGTATCTGAAGCTTTGGACCTGAAGTCTGGAAGAGTATCACTTTGACCAAATTTTGTTTGTTGAGGCAGTTCCAAAGAGCCACCTAAACAGGGGAGGGGGCATAGATCCTACCACTTGAGAGGAAGGGTGACATCACAATATAGAAAGATCATGTAGGACGGGATATGTTGCGGCAGCCATCTTTGGGAAATTGACTGTGTCAGACTGGGGGAGCTGTAACCTTGAGGGCTTGTCTGTCTATATCGAGGCCTCAGATTAGTCACCACTGTCCCGAGCCTGCTAAGGCCAGTTTCTTGAGCAGAGCCTGAGTTGTGGTATTAGCTTTAGCTAATATATGGGGATTCTAGCTCCTTTGCATACGTAGGCAGTCCCGGATTGTTTGGAGCTCCTGTTTCTACTCTCATTTAGGTTGAGCCTTTGCACTAGGAGTCCTGCAGGCAGGGAGGAGAGAGGGAGAGGCTTAATTTTGGATTCTAGTCTAGGCCATGTTGACTGAATGTTGCAGGGTAAAAGTACTATGTTTTATGAATGCACTTTGGAAATTTGAAAACAAAGGCTACTCACGTAGTAAAGGAGAGAGAGAGGTGTGGGAAGAAGAAAAACCATCATAGGGCCTGCCAGAAATTGTTCTGGTTTCATTCAGCTGTGATAATGACCTCTGCTATTTGGGAATTTTGCCCCTTCATTATGTTGCTTCTGTCAGATTACCAAGGACTCATCAATTTTATGCCTATATCGTTATTAGTAAACCAGAGTTACTGATGGTTTTCAAGAATTTCTAGTTACAATTTTTCCTAATTGCAGAATCTGTATTGTGCAGCAAGTAACATTGAATTCATTTCTCCCAGTTAGTCCCTGCCCTCTCCCCCCATTTCTCATCCACCTAGTAAGTCAGGATTGGCAAGTAGTGAAATTGTAGGAGTAGGCAGAAGGAAATGAGCAGAAAGAGAATGACATTTCCATGTACAAATAGCATACTTGATTTTATTATAAGACTTTTACTCCAAGTGTTAATATTGTGTAGTATCCTACAACAATATTTTAAAAGAGATTTTGTGCTTTATACTAAGAGAATGCCATTACATTAGAGTTCTGCAAAAATGACAGACTAATCCTCTTCTCAATAACTTGAGTAAATTGGGCAGGTTCCAGAGATGTGCAAGTAAAATAACATGGCCATGCTTAATTTGGTGCTGATATTTCTAAAAGGTGATTACATTGGGATTTCAAGTGTATGTACATGCACACACACTTATATATGTATATGCATAAATACAAATTTTTTAAAATCAGAAACTAAAACCTAGAATGTTGTATTTCTAAGCATCATTTAAAGTTGACAATTCTGTAAATCATTGTCCAGCATAATGCAGTTTATTTGATTATGATTTGTGAAGTTTCATCAGTACCATTTGTGTACTGTATTGTAGCAGAAGTATGAATTTTTTTTGTTTTGCAGAGAGAATGAAGCACACTTCTTATCTTAATGGAAATTGCCTTCCTAATTCTGAATCTTTAGATCACCTTTCTCTTTCTAATGATATGTGCTTAGCTGGTCCACACTCTGTAGATAATGTTTGATTATTTTGTATATACTTTCCATAAATAATCACTCCTTTTACTTATATTCTCTCTGTTCCCTCCAAAATAAACATTAGAATTAAAGAAATAACAGTTCTAGATTATCTTCTCCAGTGGCCCTCAACTGGGTACCTAAGAGGGGAATGGAGATCAAGGGGGGGGGGGATTTTGTCCCCTGGGGACATTTGACAATATATGCATACATTTTTGGCTGTCAGTACTCAGGGTAGGGTTCTCCTGGCATCTAATTGGTGTGCCAGAGATGTGGCTAAGCATCCTGTAATACCCAAGTCATCCCCCTACAACAAAGAATTTTTTCACCCAAAATGTTAATGTTACCCAGGTTGTGAAATCTGAAAACCAGGCCCACAATTGATACTTTTTCTGTGTATCTGGATATTTCTAGTTAATCTGGTTATGAAACTCTAATAATACCTTTGAGCTGTATATATTTTCCATGTATTTTAAGGGAAAAATGCCACTTTAAACATAAGACACATGTTCTTTCCTGTTTTTCTATTCATTTCTTAGCTTGGCAGTTTTACATTTCTGTCTTTATTTATTTATTTATTTATTTATTTATTTATTTTACAGTGACGTAGATACTTGTAGAGAGCTTACATTGTACAATAATTCATATATTCAACACCTATAGACTGTCAAAGAACTGTATGCAGCTACCTACCAAATGCCAGGATTGCTTGCATTGTCTGTTGTAGGACTTCTGTAGTTACTAAATTATCAGTCCTCATACAGTACATCACAGGAAGTTGGCAGATACAATGATCCATCTGTTATCACACCCATCAAGTGCATTGGCTCAGAGGGAAACGGCTGCAGATTGAAGCTCAGTGTGAGAGAAGTAGTGAGATTCCAAGATGCTTATCATTCTTTCCAGAAAGTCCTTTCTAGCCTTTTGATGAGATTGACTTGCTCATTTCTAAGACTGACTTTCAGTTTATGCTATCATTACCTTTTCATTAATATTTTCAGAAAAACTGGACATGTTATCAAAGATACTTATTTTTCTGAGAATGAGGTTTTAGAATATCATCTCCCTTCCCCACCAGGAAATTCTTGGTCAGATTGTCATAGAAATGAGCAGTGGAAAATTGAAACGACACAATCTGGGGAGTTTTATTTTTAAAATAGTTGTTCTTCACCCAAATTATAGTGAAGCAAGTATGAAACATTTTTATGTTATTTCAATGTGGCAAAGAGTTTTTAGTTTTTTTCTTAAACTTGTACAGTGTGATCACCTTCAAAGAAGGAGGCTCTGATTTTCATAGTTTATAAGAAATGCTTAGACTGTTATTTGTGAGTTTAGGAAACCCATTTGTTTCCTGGAAAGTCATAGATGTAATGATACCAAGATCACTTAGAGTCTCTGAGATCTTGTAGACAAAAGCATTGATGCTGTGCTCAGTGGGGCTTTGAAGTTTTGGTGACTACCTACCTGGGAGGTGAATGGGCAAGAGCCATGCTTCGTATCTTGTGAAAAGTCTTATTTGTACAGAATTTCCCCCTTGGCAAGGCATAATGTCTCATTTGGGGAGGCAACACTCTACTTCCAAATTACTGTCTGTGTATTATGTCTTACTTAAGTTCACCTTCGAAAGGGTGAAATGGTTAGAGAAAAAATTAAACAGGACAGCGTATGACTAATTGAAAGTTAGAAGGAGCCTTGCTTTTTCCAGACTGAAGGATACAAAATGAATTATGAATAAGTGAATAGTTGCTTAGTCAGTCTAAGAAAGCTGTTGTTTGTTTTTCTTCTCTATTTACCTTCATTTTTAAGCATTGCTGATGAATATGGGATTTTTAGTAATCTAATACAGAGTACATATAATATTTGGGTTATCCTTAAATACATAAATTTACATCTTTTAAATATTGCCTCTTAAATTAAGAATTATCACTGATTCTCATTTAAGTTGCACTTGATTAAAAATTTATTTTTAAAATTTTTTGAGAAAGAATCACAAAAAGTGGGTATCTATGAATAGGCCAGAGATAATTGAGAATAATGATAGTGAAGGTAATTTCCCAGGAAGAAAATCATAGAAAGTTGATAAAACCTACACAGAAATGATTCTACGGTATTTTTCTACAATTTTTTTTCACTTTTTCCTTTGCCTCCCTCAATCCCGCACCCCTCCCCCAATAAAAGGTTTCTCTGGGCCCATTTGTAGATGTGGCTTCAGATAACTACGTAGGACCTTCGGATAACTGTACCTAATAGAATAGAACAAATAACACATTATATCTTTTTATTTGCTTGTATACAGTAGTATATCAGTATCAAATGTGAATATAACAACTTAATTTACTTCATAATTATGTAACTTTGCTGTTCAATTTGATGCATAGAATTGAAAGCCATTAGAAATTAGAGGACATTGTGAATTAAAAGCAATGAAAAGGCCTCATCAATAATAATAATAATATTAACAACAACAACAACAGCCTATAGAGTGATAACTAGAATCAGTCTAGGTAAGACAGAGTTAATTCTATTTTAAAATGTTGTTTTTTGGGATCAGAGTTCTATAATTTAGAATTGTCTGACTTTAACACATAAAACTCATAGGAGGCTTTCTTCATGACAGTAACTGCTTTAATTTGTGATAGTTTATTGTCATTATTATAAAGCCTTTTAATTTAATATAATTTTCTTGATTTTCCCCTCAAGAATTTTTCTCACTAGTCATTCTAATCTTACTAATTATCATAGGGTCAGATAACATTTTATTTTCATTACATCTTTCATTTATACTTGTTTCTATAGAAATGTTTTTGTGCTTTAATTATGACCCTGGTTGGTTTCCATGGAAACAATGTAAAATCACAACTCTGAACGTGTACAACTTTCCTTAAATTAGGAAAAAAGCTACGTCTTTTGTGGAAGTATTTATTTTGGTGTTATACACAGTGTCAGAATTCTTAGACACATGCTATACCATGCTGCCATGTCATATATAAATCTCTTGTCTGAAAAGTTTAATGTTAAAGTGTCTTTGGGTAGTAGGTTGCCTTTTGCTCCACTTTTAATCTTTTTGTTTGTGGAAGGTTCTGTGCAGTATAGTAAGCACACAAGTACTGACAACCTCCTTGAGGTTGTGACATTCTTCTCTGTGTATGAAAAGACAGATAATAAACAAATAAATAAATACTTTATTTGGTTATTTGCTCCAAAGCAATAAAGTGGTCTGGGAATGGGCCACTTTAGTTGGGGAAAGCCTCTGGGAAGAGATGTTATTTGAGTTGAGACCTGCGGATAAGCCAACCAGACAAGGGGAGACAAGGGCAAAACTCTTGAGCTCACTTTGTTGGAGAAATGAAATCAAGTCCAGTACCACTGGAACTGGTAAACCAGTGGGAAATGGAAGCGATAGCTTGACATAAGATCAGATGGGACCTTGTAGGCCAAGGTGAGGAGTCGAAATTGCTAATGTCATATGAAGCTATATAAGAAGCTGTTGAAGCTGTTGTAAGCAGAAGAATGCTGTGGAGTGATGGCTCTTGCATGGAGAAAGGACTTGCCTGAAGGCACTGAGAGCAGTTAAAAAGCTTTTGCTTCTTGATAAAGTAGGGTTGTAAAATAAACTTAACAACAATATCTGTACTTTACAGAGTGTTAGTATATCTTCTGTCCAAACAACATCTGTTTCATGTGTACTGCATTTCTTTTCTTTTTTTAAAAAAAGATTTTATTTATTTATTTTTAGAGAGGGGGTGGGAGGGAGAAAGAGAAGGAGAGAAACATCAGTGTGTGAGAGATACATCCATCAGTTGCCTCTCACATTCCCCCAACTGGGGACCTGCCCTGAAACCCAGGCATGTGCCCTGACTGGGAATAGAACTTGTGACCTTTCGATTTGCAGTCCAGCACTCAATCCACTGAGCCACACCAGCCAGGCTGCATTTCTTTTTTAGACTATTTTCTTTATTATCTGATGAATATTTGAATTGCTAAGTCATATTTGGGGCAGTTTTCCCTTTGAATAGATGCATATTTTAGTTAGATATTCATTGTTTTTTAAAGGACTGTATACAGGTACTTATATTTAAAATGTAATATAAAAGTTTCATAAAAATTAGAGCATTCATAAATTTGTTTATTTCATTATAATTCAGATTTGAACATGAATCTTAAAAGTTGTGTTTAGAGTATGTATACAGTTGGACTTTTAACCTTGTATTATTTTATATGTTATTTTTTGCTTTTGAAGTATAGTTAAAAACAAGCTTTAAAATTATGAGCTATAAATATGGAGAATTGCATACAAAATAATAAATAACTGTTCCGCAGCCATCTAGTGTATAGGCCCCAAGAAATAAACAGGTACCATGGAAGCTTCCTAAGTACTCCTTCATTAATAAAATGCTCTCCTTTTCCTTTAAGTGGTCAATGCTGATTAAAGTAACTTTTAATTGTTATACTTTATAATAGCTAGTTATTAAACTGTGGTGGAAAGAAGAGTCAACATGGGCGAATACCTGTTGACAAAACAAGTCAATATTAATACCATTGTGTTCCAAAAGGCTGTTTATGAATTAATTATTTGGAAAATCTCTATTTTTTTCCCCTCATGAAAAACCTATTGTAAGTGGTGGAGAAAATCTAAGGCCAGCCTGTAAAAAGCTGATTTAACATGCAGTACTTAACTTGAGTATTGGTTTGCATTCTGGGTTTTGTGATGAGAATGAATGGATTGGCTAGGACTTGACTACATAAATTTTTGAAATCCTCACCATCTAACTTGGAAAACTTCCTACATTCTAGCGCACCTCATTAGAATCATGCAATTTAAGAGCTGGAAAGAGTCTTGAAGAAAGTAGAGCTACTAAAGAAGCAGCAGAACTAGGGCAGTGTTTCTGGTCTCATTTACTCCTTTTCCTTTTCTAGTGGTTTGCAAGTTCTATTCCTTTCGCAAACTCTTTGATTTATGTATGTTTTCAAATGAACTCTCTGTAAAACCCCATTTTTTTAATAATGGATAAACGTATAATTGGAGAAAACTGCAGCAATACTAGTTAAGATATGGAGATAGAAAGGGCTAGACTTGCCAGGGCTCTTCCAAAGGGCATATAGTACTTCCAGGACCACCGGGAGAAGCCTCTGCCCCATGTGTTATTGAACCTATGCAGCCCTTCCCTAACCCAGATTGTGTGCTATCCAAAAGTGCTGGATCGCTGCATCCTCCAATGAAAATGCCATTCTGGCCAAGTTTAGAAAGACAATAGGATTGAACTAATTCATTCCACTGTGTAAATAACTGATTTTCATTTCCCCAAGTACTCGGAGTTTTTTAAATTGATTTGTGTTAACGCAAAAGACTCTAGTAATGTTGAAACACCTATATGAAGTAAAAGTGTTGGCAGTGTTGGAATATTATTAATTTTTTTGATTATGAATTGGAAACTGCCTAGCTTGTTAAAAGTTTTGGGTAAAGACAAATTTTTCCTGGAGATGTTTCAATTTAAAGTTTTAAAAACCACTTATTACTTTCCAATAGGTTGTTTTGAATTAAAAACCAAATTCATTTGGGAAACTTGAAAGGGGAATTATGTATTTTCTGGGTTTTAAAAGTGAAGAATAATGAATTTGTGATTCTTCTACCAAATTAATATAATAGAAGCTCATGTGTGAACCAGGTAATGATTTATTAAAGTAAAATGTTCCAATTACTAAGAATTCATTTATATTACATTTTTAAAGTAAAGTTTTTTTGTGTGATGGCATGTTTGATATTGATGATGGTTTTGTATTTTCCAAACAGAGATGTCAGGGAAAGTGTATAGAAGTAATTTTTAATTAGTTTTGGGGGAGTCATGCTTTTTATGCAGTACAAAAAACCAAAAAAAAAAAAAAAATACGATGGAGGTGTAGGTAGACCCACTTTACCTCCTCATGCAACCACAAAAAGGAATTACAACTAAATCTCAAAACAAATAACATGCAGAACTGTCAGAAAATTGAACTGTGTGGAAGTCTGACAACCAAAGATTTAAAGAAGCCCCATTTATCCAGATAGGTAGGAGGGGCGGAGTTGTGAAGATCTGGGGAAGAGGCGAGGAGATGTGGTATGGAGTGGAGAAGTGGCGCAGTGGCTGAACGGGCACAGGCTGTCCCACATTTGCATGTGGTAGATAAAAATCAGGAGGGATACCTTGAGAATGAGTGATCCCAGCCCTAGGTCAGACTGCATAGCCCAGGGTTCCAGTGCCAGGAAGATAAGTCCCCATAACTTCTGGCTGTAAAATCTAGTGGGGTTGGGTGGTGGAAGAAACTGCTGTATTTTCAGAAAACTTCTCTTAGAGGACCCACAAGGTATTAAAACATACACAAACCTACCCACTCTGGGGTTCAGCACCAGGACAACAGCCGGAAGGGTGCCAGCTGCATACAGGGAGTGGATATAGTGGCTGGAAATGGGTGAGTGCTGGGCAAATCCCCAGAAGCCAGGTAGCAGCTTAGTCCCTTCCCTGAGCCCTCCCCTCAGTCCTCACACAGAATGAGGAAGCAGTGAGGTGGGTTGCCCTAGCAATTACCTAAGGCTCCGTCCCACATAATTTATAGGTGCCTTTTAAAGGGAGTCAAAGCAGCTCTACCTAATACACAGAGACAAACACAAGGAGGCTGCCAAATTGAGGAGACAAAGAAATATGGCTCAAATGAAAGAACAGAAGAAAACCCAGAAAAAAGAACTAAAGAAACAGAGATAGTCAACCCATAAGATGCAGAGTTCAAAACACTCATGATCCAGGTGCTCAGAGAACTCCTTGAGAATGGCAGCAACATAACAGAAGAAATGAAGGTTACACTAAGGGAAGTAAAGAAAAATCTACAGAGAACTAACAGTGAAGGGAAGGAAGCTGCAATTCAGATCAGTGATTTGAAACATAAGGAAGAATTAAACATTCAATCAGAACAGAAAGAAGAAACAAGAATTCAAAAAAATGAGGACAGCACAAAAAGACTCTGGGACATCTCCAAATGTGCCAATATCTGAACCATAGAGATCCCAAAAGGAAAAGAGGAAGAGCAAGACATTAAAAACTTAACTGAAAAAGTAATGAAAGAAAATTTCCCTAATTTGGTGAAGGAAATAGACATACCGATCCAGGAAGCACAGGGAGTCTCAAACAAGTTGAGCCCAAAGAGGACCACACCAAGACGCATCATAAGTAAAATGCCAAAGGTAAAAGATGAAGAGACTCTTAAAATCATCAAGAGAAAAGCAGAGAGTTATGCATACAAAGGAGTACCCATAGACTATCAGCTGATTTCTCAAACTTGGCAGGCAAAAAGGGACGGTCAAGAAGTAAAAGTGATGAGAAGCAAGGACCTACAACCAAGATCACTCTATCACTCTAAATGATGGCAAAGCTATCATTCAGAATGGAAGGGCAATTAAAGTGCTTCCCAGACAAGGTATAGCTAAAGGAGTTTATCATCACCAAGCCCTTATTACATGAAATGTTAAAGGGATTTATTTAAGAAAAGAAGGAAATCAAAACTGTGAACATTAAAAAGGCAACATATTCACAAGTATTAACAGCTGAATCTAAAAAACAAACAAACAAAGCAAACAACCAGAACAGGAACGGAATCATATATATAGAGATCATTTGGAGGGTTATCAGTGGTGGGGGTGGGGGTAATGTGGGAAAAGGGGCAGGGTTTAAAAAGCATAATTGATAGGAACAAAATTGGGGGGGGATGCTAAAAGTAGTATAGGAAGTGGAGAAGCTAAAGTACGTATATGCATGACCCATGGGGGCATTGCTGGAGGGAAGGTGCTTGTACTAGGTGGAGGGGGGAAAAGGAGGGAAAAGTGGGACCACTGTAATAACATAGTTAATAAAACATACTAAATAAAACATACTAAATTAAAAAAGACCAAAAAAATAGAGAGGGAGACCTGGACACTTTTAGAGTAGAAATTGTATAGATATTATCCTCTGTAATAAGACTTCCTACTTTATTCTAAATGTTAAAAAATTTAAACGTGTAATTCTGATATAGCGTGGCTAATATCTGACTTCTCTTCAAAACATACTGTGTTTAATTAAATGCAAATTTTAGCTCATTGGTTCACTTATAGACACATGAAAGATAGGCTCCAGGTTTCCTGGTTTCTAACCTGGTGCATTAGCACAGGTCAGGAAACACTAACCTCCAACAGCTGGAAATTACCCGAGCATTTTTCTGTTCACCAGAACTTGTTTGCGCTTCATAACCATTTTTTTTTAAATGCTATTTTACGTCTCACAGTTTTGTGAGCCAGGTTTAACTTTTTCTACTATTTGCTTTTATTTGGTCCTTTACTCTTCTTACAGAATTTCACGTGTGCAAATGTTTTGCTAGTTTATAACACATTCTTAGTGTAAAGTACAGTGTTACAGAAAACTTTAAAAAGGGACTAACAATTTTTAAAAATGTTTAAATATACAGCATCTGCTAACCTTGAAAAAACACTTTCCATTGTTTTGGTTTAAAAATACTTTCCATTGTTTTTGTTTAACTGTAATCTTTCAGTTACTGGCTAATGTATATTTCTTTTTCTGTCAATTACTAAACTCACCATAAACAACCACCCAGTATCACGTACGAGTATGCATGAACCCACAGGAGACTGCAAGCTGTATTGGTGTGTGGAGAAGTGGTTCACTTTTCAAAACCCCTAAGAAAATTGACTCTACGTGTTGTCAGTACGATGTGGTTTGTGACTTTTATTTTTTCAATTTAAGTTAGGGCTTTGATATTTACAGATTGTAACCTTTGCCAGGCCCAGTGATTGATGGAAGTTGAGTTAAATGATAGACTGATACAAAATAATTATTCTGCACTCCCGTTTTTAATCAGAATTACATTTTTATTACTGTTTTATTTAAAATAGAAAGCAGGTGTTCTGTTTTGGCCTAGCATTTTATATAAAGGGACAATTTATTTTGTAGTCGAAGTAAGAAAATGGAAAAAGAAAAAAGATTAATACTACTGTTGAATTTTGTAGTCCATGGCAAAAGAAGTGGGGAGAAAAATTAAAAACTAACAGTTAAAATGATGAAAGCATTCTGTAATTTTTACCTCCAAAGAATTGGATATATATAATGGGATTGTTCAGTAAGGGTCTAGTCTGTTTGCCATAGATTGTCTAGCTTAAATAACAGGCTGAGGTACCCTTTAGGTTTCAAGGATTTGACTCTATGAGTCTGGTCTAGAGAAACCTTTGTGTACAGAGTCTTCATAGTAGTTCTCGCTCTCTCTCTCCCCACATCCTTCTCTCTCTCTTTCTGTAATTTTTGCTACATTTGCTATTCTAACCTGCAGTCAAAAAAATAATTATTATGTCAGTATGACTGGCAGCTCATATAGGAAAAATATGCTGTCTCTTAATCAAAGGTGATTACAGCTTTTTCCTGTCTATAAATGCACTTGTTGTGTAACGAGATTGCATTAGTCTCAGACTGATGTACGAAATGAAAGGCAGCAAGAAGCAACACCATTGTTATCACTCCAGGCGTGTCTAATGAATCGTGTTTCCATGTTCTCTTGGTCACGCAGTAGAATGCCCTTGGTTAGGGCTAAGCCTTCTGTAAAATGCTCTTTAAGATTATTGTAGCAAGAACAGAAATGTTGGATGAGTGGGTCTGGGGAGAGAATACCAACAAGACAGCTGCATTTCAAACAGTTACAGCTGCAAGGATTACTCACTGTAATAGCAGTGACAGACAACAGACAACTGTTTGAGCGCTAGTGTAAAAGGCAATCTGGGGACCTGCCCTCTCAGACTTTTAGTAGCAATCTGGGGCTGTGTGTGTGTGTGCATGTGCACATGCGTGTGCATGTGTGGTATTTCAAATCAGGTTGTGTTGAAGCGTGGGCAGAAATATTTTTAATTTTTACTGATCATTTGCGTCAATGTTGAAATCAATAGTTGAGTCATCCTGGTGAAAGTCATTGGAAGTTTATAAAATGTTTATTTTGTAGTATTGATGGATTTAAGTATAACTACTGTTCTAACTGAATCACATATCTGGTTTTCTTTCTGTAAATTTAATTTTACCCTGTGATTCCTGTCCTAGCAGTGATCTTTCTTGTAATTTCTGAGTATGTTGCTTTTTAAAGCATGTAGTTTAAAAAATAATAGTAGCCTTTACAAAAATCTATTTCAGATGTGATATATGCTTGCAAAGGAAATGCATGCTCATCGAAGAAAATCTGGAAAATACACGGGGGCAAAGAAAAATAATTGTTCCAGCAACTTAAGAAGCTCTTAAATTTGATGGCTCTTCTTCTAGGTCTTTATTTGTTTATGCTTGTTATATATCAAAATTACAGTAGATTCATAGCTTTATAGGGTAAATTAGTAATCACTATTTAAAAATCTTTAAAAGTAGTAGCAAATGGGGACAAATTTTGTTTTCAGAAGTCATAATAGCCATTACGTGAGTTTTCTTTTTCTCTGTGTAGCTATTCAAGTAACACTGTGGCCTGGCTGTTTCCTGTAGCACTTGTCTTTTGAAGGCCTTGTTCAGTTTATCTAGAAATTTAGTTTTATGGTTTCCTTCAATTTAGAATTTAGTGGCTTTACATGGAGTTCTGTGATCCATTGAAATGCTAACTTGGGTCATGTCTCAACTGCTACAATGCTGTGTGGAAACCATCATTAAAATTCTAGTTATCCTGTAACTGGCAGAGAACCCATGCTGTCAGACTCCTTAGTAAGACATTGTACTGGTAAGATTTGAATCACAACTCTGCTTCTGTGTGATGAATATTATTAGTGTTCATAATCATTTAAAGTTGCGAATAGGTCAAAACAAATGGAGCATTTTGATACGCGTCTTCTATTCCTAATTCTTATTTGATTTATTGACACTGGGAAAGTTAAAGCCCATTTTCAACATAGATGTGATAAGTGATACCAAATATGCTACACACACAAGCTATTCAAGGAAGC
Source organism: Anoura caudifer (assembly GCA_004027475.1). Lineage (NCBI taxonomy): Eukaryota > Metazoa > Chordata > Mammalia > Chiroptera > Phyllostomidae > Anoura > Anoura caudifer. The sequence continues at coordinate 325,286 of PVKU01000893.1, read as the reverse complement.
CAGAGCTCTAAGTGAGTTGAATTTGATATAAGTAGTAAGTCCATTTAGTTATTAATGACTTCAGATATAGATTTTACAAGCCAATCTATGTTGGCACAACTGTGATCAATCAATAGTGTTGTATGTAATTGGATTTTTATGGGTATAATGCTATATTTTAGAATTAATGTAGCATTATGCTACTTTGTTACTCAAATTTTTGTATGTCATTTTAAAGAAAGCAGATACTTAAAAATTCTCTATATATTTATCTTTAAATTTCATTTGATGCAACCCATGAAATATAGTGATGTTTTCTTATTATGTCTTTGTAGTGCAATTCTTAGTAGTACATGTAATAATTAAAAACTAGTCTGCTTTATATATTGCAGATAAAGGTGAAAACAAAGGCAGTGGGGCCGATTGGTGGCAGACCTGCTCTATCTTTAGCAGTTTGTCACTGAAACTAACTGGGAAATAATCGTGTTTCATGTGCCTTGCTTTAATCTATTTGTGTTTCTGGAGTTTGGAGCAAAATTTGATTTTCAGTAATTTTAATGGCTGAATAAGGAGTGTCATCCCTGAACGGGCCCCTCCCCCTCCAATATTTGCAGTGGCCAATGTGGTTACTGAACTCAGTGTTCTGGATAATAGGTTTCATTAGTTTTGATGCCTGAGGTAAAAAAGCAGTAGGTGGGAGTAAGAAGTGTTTTTGATGTCTAGACCTTCATTTCAGCTGTTGCTGCAATATGATACATTAAAAGGAAATATGTATCATAGCTCAGAGGAAATATGTATTCTTTGAAAGTATTTCTACTTTTAAATTGCGTAAGGCACGGTGACCTGAATTCTAAATGAATGAGCTTGAATTTCTTAAAGGTTTCACAGTCTTTATGCTCCTCTCTATCCTATTCCATTCCCCCTCCTCTCATTTTTCCCCTTCAAGTGAAGTGTGTCAGTTTCATTTGTCGAATTGGAAGGTATATCTTTCCAAGGTCTCTGCTGGGAAACACACAATCATGGAAGTATATGCTGCTTTGATATTTTGCCATATTGATTCCCCCAGAACTTTTATATGGTTTTTCTTTCAGAGAAGCTTGTTAATTCTGCAAAGAGCCATGCTTTGCAAAGTTAATAGTTTTGTATTATAATTCATGAGGATTTTGAAAAATAATTTGGGCACTGAGCAATAATTAGTGCTAATTAAACTTTCTAAAACACTATATTCTGCTATAAATTTTATATAGTATTTTTGCAATTTAAATATTTGATTATGAGGATTACTATTTTTAAAATGATTGAATAACAGCAATTTTAAAATATTATGATTATAGCTTATACAATATAATTGAGATAACTTTAGTGCCAAAAATAGTTTTTCTTTGTAAATATGCAGCAGTAGTGGTACTTAATTTTATTTTTTAGTTTTAGTGTGGCTGTCATGGACCACACAACAGCAGGAGGATATTTTAATTTAGGAATTCTTTGTGTTGGTTGATGCCTGTCACTCCTTTATTGTTCACACATTTTTGGGTCTCTTGGTGCTTTCTTTTCTGATAGTGTTGACAAATGTTAGAAAAATTATCTTCTGTTATACATAAATAGATTTATGAATATAGACTATAGAGATTGTCTTCTTGCAACTTTATATTTCGAAGTAATTAATATGCATTTAAGTTGCAACTTGAAAGATCAAATGAATTAGAAAGGCCTTTAAAAAAAAAGTGTGTCCCAAAATACTTCCCTACCATCTCCCAAGACAGTGTGCCCTTAGGAGATTGTAGGTTCCATAAAGAGAGGCCCCAGCACCTGCAGGCCTCATGAACTTCTTGGCAGTTGATTTTTTTTCTCAGTTCACTTGGAAGGGAGATAGTGAATTAAATAGTAAGTACATCTTACATCATTTATAGAAACTTGCCTACATTAACTACTCTCCCCTACCCCATGCCAAAGAATGCTTTCTGAAGAATCTCAATATCAAGCAAATGAAGTGTTGGTTTAAATTTTACCTTGGGAGGAGGGTGTCTCAGATAAATTAGCCTAAAAAGCTATTGTGTGATTTTCTCTGACTTTACCATGGAGCTGTACAAATAGATTGGAGAAGCAATTTTAATTTTGTTTAACTTTTGAAAAGGTTACTTGCAGATATTTAGAAAACATTAATTTAAAGAGCGAATGGTAGATTCAAAGGGTGATTTAACTTCAGTGTTGAAAATTGCCTTTCTAGCCAGTACTAAGAGTAAAAGAGGGGATGAGGCGGTTTAACTTAACACTAACCAAAGGGAAAAGCACAGTTTTATGGAAAGAGCATGGGCATTAAGAGTCAGAAAACTTGGATTTGAATCATCTTTGCCACTAATCCTCTTAACCTAGACATAAGGAGTTTATCATGTCAATTGAGCACATGTTTATGAATATCTGAAATGTCATAGTCACAGCAGCTATGAAAATAAACTGCCTTGATGAGTTTAATTAATGGAATAATTACTATTTCTAAAAGTAGATATAAAATACATTTAATCCTGTTGGCTGCTGAGTATAGTAGTTATGTTTCTTTCTCTGTTCTTGAATGAACTTAGTTATGTGACCTTGGGCAAGTTTAAGATTTTTAAGCCTTAGTTTCCTCATTTGTATAATGGAGAATAAACTGTATTGGTCAGAATTCTTAGTCACAAACTAAGAAAAAGTTGATTAAAAGGATTTTGAATGTTCACAGAACTCTTTGGCACTTCTAGGGTCCTTGCTGCAGAATAGGTTTGATGAGAAACTAGTGCTATCACTACAGCATCACTAGATGCCATGGAACCTATGCTACTATTTCTAGTGCCCACTGAAAGATCTTTCACCATCCTCTCCCTTTTGTGTCTCCAGGTCCAGGGTCAGAAATGTGGTGCAGGAATATCTAGTGAAGTTTGGTATATATAACCTTGTCCACATTGCAGGACAAGGAAAGAGAGAGTCAGTATTTTCAGTTCTTGTTAGGGGTGACCACGTTTGACCCCGCCAGAATTCATGAAGTAGGCAATCATCAGTGAAAGGAAGATGTCAGATGCTGAGTGGCTAAAGTGAAGAATGCCACATGTTCTTTACTCTGTCTCATAGTGTTGTGGTGAAAAGTTCTCTGCCCCTCACCCCACCCAGCCCATTTATGTATAGTGTTCTTGATTTAAAACTTGGCACATAGAATAAAGCCTCAGAAAATGAACAAGGTTCTTTTCTGGATAGAAAACCGATCTTAAAAAATAGAAGTTATTTTATTATTGTCATTTTGAAATGACTTTTTAAAAAAATGTTGTATTGATTATGATATCACAGTTTTCCCATTTTTTCTCCCCTTTATTCCCCTTTAGAAATGCACCCCCTTCCTACCCGCATTCCCTATCTTAGTTCATGCCCATGAGTCATACATATAAGTTCTTTGGCCTCTCCATTTCCCATACTATTCTTGATCTCCCCCTACCTATTTTGTACCTACCATTTATGCTTGTTATTCCCTGTACCTTTCTTCCATTCTTGCCCCTTCCCCTCCCTGCTGATAACTCCCATGTGATCTCCATTTCTGTGATTCTGTTCCTGTTCTAGTTGTTTGCTTAGTTTGTTTTTGATTTAGTTTTCTTAGGTTTGGTTGTTGATAGTTTTGAGTTTGTTGTCATTTTACTGTTCATAGTTTTTATCTTTTTCTTAGATAAGTCCCTTTAACAGTGCATATAATAAGGGCTTGGTGATGATGAACTCCTTTAACTTGACCTTATCTGATATGCAGTTTATCTGCCCTTCCATTCTAAATGATAGCTTTGCTAGATAGAGTAATCTTGGATGTAGGTCCTTGCCTTTCATGACTTTGAATACTTCTTTCCAGCCCCAGCTTGCCTGCAAGGTTTCTTTTGAGAAATCAGCTGATAGTCTAATGGAACTCCTTTGTAGGTAACTGTCTCCTTTTCTCTTGCTGCATTTAAGATCCTCTCCTTATTTTTAATCTTGGGTAATGTAATTAGGATGTGCTGTGGAGTGTGTGTCCTTAGGTCCAACTTCTTTGGGACTCTCTGAGCTTCCTGGTCTTCCTGGAAGTCTATTTCCTTTGCCAGATTGGGGAAGTTCTCCTTCATTATGTTTTCAGATAAGTTTTTAATGTCTTGCTCTTCCTTTTGTCCTTCTGGCACCTCTATGATTCAAATGTTGGAATGTTTAAAATTGTCCTAGAGGTTCCTAAGCCTCTCCTCATTTCTTGTTTCTGCATTCTGTTTTGGTTGATTGTTTCCTCCTTCTGATCCAGGCTGTTGATATGAGTCCAGGTTCCCTTCCCCTCACTGTTGGTTCCCTGTACATTTTCCTTCATTTCACTTGTCATAGCCTTCACTCTTTCTTCTCTTTTGCGACCATAGCCAACCAAATCTGTGAGCTTCCTGATTACCAGTGTTTTGAACTCTGCATCTAATAGGTTGGCCATCTCTTCATCACTTAGAAGTATTTTTCTGGAGCTTTGATCTTTTCTTTCATTTGGGCCCCCCTTTTTTTTTTTTTTTGTCTCAGTGCACCTGTTACGTAGAAAGGTGTGGAACCTTAGATATTCGCCAGGGTGGGGCAACCTATGTTGCTGTGTTTTGGCACTGTACGTGGGGGAGGGTCCGAGACATACAGTTTCCACTCTTGCCTGCTCCACTCTTGGCCAGCTTTCAATCACTTCCTCCACTACCCACAAGCAAATTAGTCCCTTCTGGTGCTGACTACGAGGCTGGTTGGTTTGTGTATGTTCTAGGACCTTATGGGTCTCTCCAAGGAAGAGGCTAGGGGTTTCTTCTGCAGCCTCCACCCCCACAGGTTGTTTTTATTTTTAATTATATTTTATTTATTATGCTATTACAGTTCCCATTTCTCCCCCATTATTCCCCTCCACCGTGCACACCTCCTCCCATCCACATTCCCCCCTTTAGTTCATGTCCATGTGTCATAAGTTTTTTGGCTTCTACTTTTCCCACACTATTCTTGCCCTCCCCCTGTCTATTTTCTACCCACCATCTATGCTACTTGTTCTCTGTACCTTGTCCCCCTCTCTCCTCATCCCACTCCCCTGTTGCTAACCCTCCATGTGATCTCCATTTCTGTGTTTTTGCTCCTGGTCTAGCTGTTTGCTTAGTTTGCTTTTGTTTTAGGTGTGGTTGTTAGTATCTGTGAGTTTGCTGTCTTTGTACTGTTCATATTTTTTATCTTCTTTTTCTTAGGTAAGTCCTTTAATATTTCATATGATAAAGGCTTGGTGATGATGAACTCCTTTAACTTGACCTTATCTGAGAAGAACTTTATCTGCCCTTCCATTCTAAATGGCAGCTTTGCTGGATAGAGCAATCTTGGATGTAGGTCCTTGACTTTCATCACTTGGAATACTTTTTTCCAGCCCCTTCTTGCCTGTAAGGTCTCTTTTGAGAAGTCAGCTGACAGTCTGATGGGAACTCCTTTGTAGGTGACTGTGCCCTTATCCCTTGCTGCTTCTAGAATTCTCTCCTTCGTTTTAATCTTGGCTAATGTAATGATGATGTGCCTTGGTGTGTTCCTCCTTGGGTCCACCTTCTTTGGGACTCTCTGAGCTTCCTGGACTTCCTGGAAGTCTATTTCTTTGCCAGATTGGGGAAGTTCTCCTTTATTATTTGTTCAAATAAGTTTTCCACTTGTTGCTCTTCCTCTTCCCCTTCCGGTACCCCTATAATTAGGATGTTGGGACGTTTAAATATGTCCTGGAGGTTCCTAAGCCTCTCCTCATTTTTTTGAATTCTTGTTTCTTCCTTCTTTTCTGTTTGGTTGTTTCATTCTTCCTTCTGGTCCACTCCATTGATATGAGTCCCAGTTTTCCTTCCATCACTATTGGTTCCCTGTGCATTTTTCTTCATTTCACTTATTGTAGCCTCCATTTGTTCCTCTAATTTTCGACCAAAATCAACCAATTTTGTGAGCTCCCTAATCACCAGAGCTTTGAACTGTGCTTCTGATAGGTTAGCTACCAGTGCTGTGAGCTCTGCATCTGATAGGTTGACCACCTCCTGGTTGCTCAGATGAATTAGCTCCAGGGCCCTGGTCTGTCCTCCCTTTTGAGCCATCCTTGGTTTTGTTTTGTTTGTTTGTTTTTTGTTGTTTTTGTCTGGTCACGGCTGTTATGTAGTGAGGGGCAGAACCTTAGGTGTTCACCAGGACCAGGCAAGCCAGTCGCAGAGTTGTGATGCTGTGTGTGGGGGCGGGGTCTGAGAGGGAACAATGGCGCTTGCTCAACTCTGTTGGATTCCAGTCCCCTGTGCCACTTTCCCCAAGCAAACTTGGCCCTTCTGGTGCTGATTTCCGTGTGGGTGGGCCTTTGCACGTTCTAGGATCCTGTGGGTCTCTTCAACAAACTCTCCTGTGAGGCTGGGATTCTCTCCCAGCACTTCAATCCCCACAGGTGTTTTCAATCGGTGCCTCTAGGCTCCACCTCCCAGCGCCGGGGCCCTGCGCTGCATAGTCCATCCTGCTGCCAGTTTTTACCTGGTTTATCTGCGTGAGAAAGTGTGACCACGGTCAGCTGCCTTGTGCGCCTCGCTTGGTCTGCTCATTGCCTCCCCGTGCTTGGTAACTGCTGCCTATGTGCCTGGGGTGTGCCAACTGCCGCCTGTGTGCCTGGGACCACCAGCCACTGCCTTCTCCTGCTGTGAGTCCTCTCCACCGGCCACTGATTCTGCCCCTCTTACTGGTCTGGGAGAATCGTTGTCAGACTTCCTGTACAATTCAATTTTCTATCTGTTCTGGTTGGGGTTTTTTTGGTTCTGTATTTTTGTTGTCCTTAATCTTGGTTGTGAGAGGAGGCACAGTGTGTCTACCTACGCCTCCATCTTGGCCCGAAGTACCCACAGGTTTTTATAGCCAGAGGTTTTGAGGCCTTAGTTCCCCACACCGGAACCCTGGGTTGCACGGTCTGTGTTACTCCCCAGTTGTTCTTCCCAGTTTATCCCCACACAAATGTGGGACCTCCTGATCCACCAGCCACTTCCTTGCCTGCCCTGGTCCTCCAGCTGCACTGCAGCCTTGCTGGGAGTCCTCTCCACCCCAGCTGCTCATCTTCACCCTTCTTACCAGTCTCCACCCCTCCTTCCAGTCTGGATGAATGTTTCTTCTTTTAAGTCCTTGGTTGTCAGACTTCCATACAGTTTGATTTTTTCTGGCAGTTCTGGTTGTTTTTTTTTTTAAATGTCCTTCTTTTGGTTGTGCAAGGAGGCAAAGTGTATATACCTACGCCTCCATCTTGGCCTGAAGTCCCAGATTTAACATGTGTTTTAATCCTGTCAGAATTTTCTCTGATGAATGCTTTTGTCCAGATAACAAGTAAAAGGGAGAGGAAATTTTCTTCTACAAATGTGTTTTCCATCCTTCCAGTTTTTTGCAAGCTTGAATTGAAGTAATACAATTTAAAGGAAAATTAGCTATCATCTTTAGGGTGTTTTATATCTTTTTATGTATAAAAAGAATGTTAGGAATGCATGGGGCATTGTCAGTCTTTTGGGTTCTCTTGGTTTTAGTTACTTGTGGCTCAATGTTATAATATATTTCAAAGGCAAGTATAGTATTTACCCAAATGTCAAACGTTAATGAAATTATGAGTTCACGAAATAAATTGATGTTATATTAAGATTTAATTTTCTGATATTCTCCCTAAAATCAAGTCCTTAAATCCTTTGTTCAGGTAATTGCCTTCAAAACATTTGAAAAGTTTTGTATAACTCTGACATTATTGGGTATTTTTCCTTTTGATTTTCCCTGTGAAAATACATGTGATAACCTTGGTATTAATTCTGTTTAAGTACCGTTAAATAGAACTTTAACAAAATTAGTCTTTGTAACACCATAAGGTAAAAAGATTGAGTTAAGAATTTCAAATGATTTTAAACTTGGAATAAGCAGGTTGGAAAGACTTCTGTGGGAGAGGGATTCTATAAGATGTCTATATTTTAAAGACTTTAAAATCTAAGCACATATTTCCCTCAGTATTTTGTATTTTATGACTTTGAAATACTTACCTTCCTTTTTCTGTTTCAGTGTGAAATAGTTTATTTTCATTTACTCATTCACTTTGCTTTAGAAGAAATGTAAAGTTTGTTTTTATTTGGATGCCTGCTTATTGGTTCATTTTTCTTTTTTTTTTTTTCAGTTGTGGAAGAGGGACTTTGGGAAAATGGCCTTTCCTATGAATGTCGGACGCTGCTCTTCAAAGCGATCCACAATCTGTTAGAAAGGTAAGAGAAGAAATAGCGTCAAGGTGGTTGTGAGAACCCTAAATATAATGCTAGATGCTCAGAGGGTTCCTGTAGTCCTCAAAATGCTTCATGAAATTTTATAAAAATAAAATTTTATAAATCTTTTTTATAGTGATATAATTTCAAAGTTAGAGAATTTTCAGGTATAGCACAAAGCACTTTATATATCCTTTTACACAGATTTACCAGTAACTTTTATTTGCCCAGTTTGCTTTATAATTAATTAGTATGATTGCTTGTCCTAAAACCTTCTCCCTGGATGTGTGTGTGTGCATGCTTACACATGTGTGTATGTATAATACACACACACACTAATTATTCCCTGAACCATTAGGGCCATTTACATACATTGAAATACCAGTATCAAACCTGTAGTTCACTTCCGGTGTTATCAGTTGTCCCAGTTAGGTTCTTTATATCTTGACCCCCCTTCCCCAGGATCCATCCAGTCCATGAACATACATTATATTTAGTTCACATGCTCTTTAAATCTACAAGAGTTCCTTAGCCTTTCTCTTTCTTTCTTGACATTGACAGTTTGAATGAGTTCAGGCCATATGTTTTATATGAAGTCCCTCAATTTGATATAGTTTCCTCATGATTAGATTTAGGTTATGCTTTTTAGTAGGAATACCATAGAAGTGATATTGTGTCCTTCTCAGTGTATATCATAGTAGGAGGCCCATTTCATTACTTCATTTTTAATGACGTAAATGTTATTGATCACTTGTTTGAGGTGATAATTTTGCCAGGTTTCACCTGTGTAAATTAATAAGTACTTGTTAACTATATTGCTTGATTCTGTCTTTATAATTAATAAGCATTTTGTGGCCAAATCTGAAGAGGTTGTATAATTATCCTGTCTTCAAATTTTGACTCACTTGTTTTAGCCTGTATTGGTGGTCTTTGTCTAAATCAGTTATTACTATTATGGCTGTAATGTTAATTTTCAAGTGCTACTATGCTTTCTACTTTTATTAGTTGCCATTCTATTGAAAGGAAGAGCTTTTCATTGTCTCCCATATATGAATGTATTTATATCTTTATCTCCCTTAATCTTTATCTCTGTATAAATTTGGCAAATGGATTTCTGTATTATTCAATAGCTTATAACTAATTACCATTATTTATTTTGATGCTTGAGTTCTTTCACATTTGGCCAGGGGGAGCCCCTTAATGATGGCTCCTATGTTTTTTGAGTTGTTCTCATCATTGAACGCTTGTTACTTCCTGGCATAACAGTATGTTCAGGCTCTGGGTTGTGTTTTAAGGGGAGAAATAGATAAGAAAGAATGGGTTAGTTCTATGGGAAAATCTTTTCCACCTCTCTTCCTGAGTTTATATATAGTACTTCTAGGTGGTCATAAGACATTCTAGTAGTATCATTGTTTCTTATCTAAGCTGTTGTCTAGGGTAATATCACTATTCTATCATCACTGCTTAGGATTCTTAATCCACAGTTGATAAGTTGTTAAGTTGCTCAGAAAGACCTTTCCCGCAAAATTTACCTGTTTTTTCATTCTGAATTTTAGTTTCTGCCTCTGTGATTTGGAGTAGACATAGAGGCTACCTGTTACTAAGGGCAGTATATTTTAGAAGCATTGGTTTTCTGCATTGAATACTCTTAAATATTCCAAATATTTGGTAATTCTCTCTCCTACTGCAAAAGAGAACAAAATCCAAGCACAGTACATACAAAGTCCAGGAAAATCTGGAAATTTTACTGTTTTCATAATCTTCTGTCAGAATCAGGCTCTTGTATCTGTAAAGTAATTAATGTATCTTTAAACACAATTCCTTTTACATAAGTTTTTAATTTATAAGGAACAAAGTACATATTTTAAAAATTGTATTTGCTGTGTTATTTTTTATAATTTAATTTTAGAAAAATACTAATGAATTTGTGGTTGAATTGTATTTTCAGTTTTTTGTATTTTAAATGGTAGCATGTTTTGGGTGGGAGAAATTAGAAAGCAGAAAGCAGAAACACTGGGAGAGAACAGAAATGCAGATATTCATTTATTCTGTGCTCATGAATACATAATTGGTGATAAAAACTGAAGTCCAGGTCAAAATGAATTATTTTATAAGAAAGTTAATTGTGACATATGCATATATGCCTTGCAATAAAAGCTTGGGATAGTTCTAAAGAACTTTAGGTTAGACTTGGTTTGATTTCAGTATCTGTTAGTTGGGCCAGTTACCTTAACCTCACTAAGTCTTAGTGCCCTTTAAATTAAGTATAGGATACCTTGAGTTTTTGTTAGGTGGTGTATATGATGCGCATTGCATAATATTTGGCGTATTGTTAATGTTCGATAATCATTAATTCTTTTACACCATAAATATTATTTTACATACTTTGATTTCAGTCTTTTTACAGGATTTTATTTTGAAACAAATAAAACATTGCTTATTTTAGAAAACAATTAATAATCAAGCTGTTCAGCTCTTAAAATGAATGTGTTGAGATTTTTTTTAAAAAAATTGTAGTAATTCTTTTGTGCTTTAAAATAACTTTCAAGTAACTGTGTTCTATGAATGAAAATTACCCTACTTATGAGTCAGGGAAGCATTTTAAACGGTTGTTTTTTAGCATTCTATATTCACTGTCAATAGAAAGTGGATTGGCTCATACACCCTTGCCCTTTTGTTCTTCTTACAGCTTAGACCATTTGCTGTAAACTTAGTTACTGTTTACAGCCTCAGTTTATTGAAATACAGTTTACTCTCTTAGTTCCAGCAATTTTCTGTTATGCCATTCCATTTCCATTCAGATAAGATCCATGTGGTTTCCCAGTGTGGATGTTCTGAATTTCTAGTATAGAAAGCTAGAAATGAAGTTATTGAAACAGATCACCAAGGAATTATCCCTTAAAGGTTATTTGTGCTTTCTGTACCATTTTTTTTTAGTTTGCCTATTAAAGGCTTGTACCTTGAACAAGTGATTTATTTTTTCAGCTTTTTATTTAAGCATACAGATTTAATTAAAAGGGAATTTCATGAAGGACCTTGAGAAGCTCTCACTTAGAGCTAAGCAGGAATCATATACATCAATCTTTCTTCCAAAAGGTGGCTGGTGTTTGTTAGTGTATACAGAATCATAAGTCACTGCATTGGTTTATTAAAAATAATTTCACTACAGAAATTCAGGTAACACTGTGGAATTCACACAGAATAAGAATTTCATGTCTTGTTGCTATTGATAGGTACTGAGGTAAAACTGTATTGATACTGTGCAGAGTATTTTAGATTTTAGGGTAATGTGACTTAAGATATTTTATCATTCATTTACTTATTTGTCCTATAATTCTTCAAATATTGCATATGCTATATTGTGTATGTCTACCAGTGTTATCTGCCATAAAAAACCACCCTCACCCCCCACCCCCTGGGCTGCTTATTCAGTAGCATTTTCCATCGAGGGTTCCCGCAGAAGCTAACATGTCTGGCTTTAATTTTATATATCTCTATAGGGGTATACATTTCTAGAAGTCCATTTTTTCACTGCCTCCAGAGACAAATATTTTGGGTCTTGGCTCTGCCAATTGTGTAACTGTATGATTTGGAAGAATGACTCAAGCCCACTGAGCCCCTGTTCTTTATGTATATAAAATGGCGAAGGATTGTTTTGCTCAGCACAGCGTTCAGTAATGGTTAACCGCTGATACTGTCAGCCACTAGAAGTGTTGATGTCAGTTTTCCAAGTTGGGCACAACATTAAAAGTCAGTCTATTTATCTAGGTGATTCTGGAATCCCATTCTATAATATCCTTTTTATGTGGTCATGTATTTTTTCACAGAATACTCTGGTTATATGAGCACAGCTTCCCAAAGGAGGTCTTTTCATCTGTGGAGAGCATTCATTGTTAGAAAGGCTTTCTTATGCTGAGCAGAAATCTGTCACCCTGTGACTTCATTTCTTATCTTAATTCTTTCCTTTGGGGGTCATGTGTAATTCATCAATTCTACTTTCATGTGGTTCTCATCCTACAACATTGAACCCCCAACCTTTCCTTCAGCCTTCCAGATACTTCTCCAGTCAGTCCCATTCTCTTCATTTTGGTTGCCACTGGCCTAGTTTTAAGATATAATGTGTTTCCTGAGTTTTTGCAGTGGTCTCTTTCACCAATCAGGTTAGGCTCAGTTATGCTTCAGAAACAAAAGACCTGAAAGATCTTACTATCTTACAGCAGTTGAGGTTTATCTTGCTCATGCTGCTTGTCCATTGTGAGTCCTTTACTGCAGCACTCACTGTCTTTCCTCTGGGCAGGAATCATGCTGACAGGGCAGCCCTGTCAAAGACTTGCTGAGCTCTTTGCAGTGAGAGCAGTGATGTAATAGCCCATTGAAGCCTCTGTTCAAAAGTGGTGTACGTCATTTTTGCTCACATGTTACTGGCCAAGATATTTACCACCAAAGTCAAAAGGATGAGAAAGTACTATCCGTTAGTGGGAGGTACCAATGTCACATGGCCAAGCTTGATGTCAGTGAGAGAGGGAGGGATAGCACATGTTTGGGGAAAGGGTACAGTCTACCATCCTATCAATTAAGGTCATCTCCTTTCTAATAATCTATTCTCCAAACAGGTGTTGGTTGTGTTACTTTAACATGGATATATTTCTAAAGCACAATTATGAATGTATTTATACATGTTTTTAAAAACTGAGCCATATTGGCTACTTTTCGTATTTTTTTTCATTTGTGAGTTCTTAGAATTTCAATATTTGGATATTTAGGTCTTCCAACTATTATAATTTTAGATCATGCAGTCATGCTTTTTGTTTTTTCTTCCTGAGAAAGTAATTGAGCTTCCTCTTTTCTTAATGATTGATTATCTCTTTCTGGCAGATTGCCCAGAATGATGACATGTTATTAATTTGGTTTTTATTTACGTGGAACCTCTGCTAATTTGACTTGATTTTTCCCCTTTTGCCCCCTCCCTCCTTCCTTCTCCACCTGTTGTACTAGTTCAGATTATTTTTCATCAGGCTTTGCAACTTAGTAGGATTTTGTTATATATTTATAATGAATTTATCAAAGGTTACTCTTAGTATTTTAAGTTTAGGTTGTCTCACACTGCTCACTAATGGAAAAATACTTTGGCTGGGACTAGATAAGGGAAAAACAGAAATCTGTAGGAGTTCTTCATTCAGCACTTTTAGTATTATAGATTTAATGGCTATTACTCTTATGTTATTCTAATTTGTATCATTTTTATAATATACCATATCTTTCTCACCTAACTAGCTAAATGAAGTAAAATAGTGGGTTAAATGGTTAAAAAAAAAAAAAACCCCAGGAAATGTATGCAGTTCTTTTCACCCAGAGTTTTTATTTTTTACTATTACCTCAGTGATTTGTACCATCTATGGAACTTAAGAACATCTTGCTTTTGTACCCTTGTAGAAATATTTTAAATGTTGTAATGCTATCAAATTGGCTTTTTTTGTGTGGTAGTAGACTTTAATTTTAGTTTCCTAAGTTTTTAGAATAAAACATAAGCTGATTTTGGAAAAGTATTTTTTCTTTATAACATGCAAATCATTGCTTTGCACACAATAGAAGATCACATGGGTCTTTTGAAGCCGTTACACTCTGTCCTGTCCGTGCTTGCTTAGGGAGACTTTAATCCGTGGGTTTCTGACATTTGTAAAACATAATGGCTCTTCCGAGTAGTCCACTGATGCTGCTTTCCTCATGGATTGTCAGCATACTCTCCCCTTAGTAGTTTGTAACACAGATGTAAAATTGCCTTTGGCCCAGAGCCTCTTGGTTTGCCAAGAGCTGCTGTTTAGAGTGAAGATATTCATTTGTAAAAATAAAATAAAATGAAAATTGGAATTATAATTATGGTAATGACATCTTTATAAAGTACTAGCTTTTAATGCCATGTGGTATTGGGGTCCAATAGAGGTGATCATCAGAGGGCAAATGAGCAATGTCCCTAGATGTGGTGGGCCAAGGATTTCAAAATAATAAGTATACAGGGGTGGGCAAAAGCAGGTTTATAGTTGTGGTACAAATAAATAATACAATAATTAATAAATAATAATACAAGAATAAAGTATGTATTTTGCATACGCACAATGGTAAACTGATTTTGCCCACCCTGTATTCAGTAGAGCGCAGTGGTAGGTACAGCCCTAGGTGAAGAAGTGGTGATATATCATTGCAACATTGAGAGTCCTTGAGGATAATGTGGTGACAGGAGCAGGGTATGAGTAATCAGTAAAATCCCACTTTATTGAATTGTGACAGTGTGCACATCTGTAAAGGACAGAAGGAAAATGAGTCTTTAGACCTAAGGGGTATATGCTTTAAAGGAACAGACACTAGACATTAAAGACACAGTGAATGAAAGCACATGTCCAATTGTAAATGAATAGAGAGAAACATGTTCACTGTAAGACTAATCATTTTATCTGTTTAATATTTTTAGAACAGGGAAAGATTAAGACTTTACATTTTTTAAAGAGTGAAAAATTTTTGTGTGGTTCTTTGGAATTGCATTAGAATGGATGTTTCAGGTAAGGCTAGGCCTACAAAAGAGCCTAACCTTACAGAAATTTGGGAGAGGACTGGAATAATAGGGTTTGCTTGGCTAGAGGAGGCAGCATCCACTAGGGCACAGCAGGAACCCAGTGGAATGGAGATAGAAGGAATTGGTTGAAAAGGTTTCTTCAGCCCCTAAATGATAATGGGTTTCTGTTATCTGCTTGGGGATTGGGAGCACTGCAGTTTCTAGAAAGCAGACTTCTTTGCATATGGGTTTGTCATAGATTAGGGTAGGAAGGAAAAGGATTTTGGTGAGGTTATTCTGTTTTGAAGTTATATAAAATTTAGTGTACCTGAGCAGCTCTGTAACTAGATGATAACACTCAGGTGCAGTTTGGTTGAGGGTGTGGTAGAGGAACACTATCCTTGGACTTTAATCTGTGAAAACTGACAAATCTGCATAATTTCATAATTTTAGGGCACAAAAAGGGCCAGAGATAGGGGTGGCTGCCTTCTAAATCTACTGTCCCATCTGGGAAATGGCTTGCTGAGGCTGCAGCTGCGACACCTGTCATCTTATAAGATGAAGTCTGTCCGTGGCTTTAGGATTAGAGATTGGGGCTTGCTATCTTTGGAGTCAAGTTACTCTTGAAGTTAATTATTTAGAGCTGTATGGCATAATATGCACATGCACACGCATGCACAACCTGATTTCATTTTCATTTTCTAGCAGCTCTCTCTTTTCTTCTTGAGACAGTGATTTTTTGAGCAATAGTAGGGGTCTGGGAATTATTTCTAAAGAGAAATGCTTTCCTAGTAGTGTTGCTTGAAGAACATTTTAAAAGAAATGATTTGAGAGAGAGAGAAAGGGGGATGGAGAGAGAGACAGAGACAGACATTGATTTGTTGTTCCACTTGTTTATGCATCATCAGTTGATTCTTGTATGTGCCATGACTGGGTATTGAACCCGCAGCCTTGGCATATCAGGACAGTGCTCTAACCAGCTGAGCCATATGTCTAGGGCACTTGAACATTTTTATAAATCCGGAGTTACATAGTGATCTTGCAAGATGATATTGCACCACTTTATAAAATTATGTTTTACCTTAATGGTAAGGTAATTTTGAAAATCTCAATAATAATGACTGGAATTACTAAATGGACAGCCAGAGTTAACTGATATAATTCTTAACACTATGTATGATGTTAATTTACAGCAGTTTTTTGGCAGATGAAATATGTCTGCTAGGTTTATTTATTTCAGTTAAATATAAATTGTTTTCGCTTAAAAAATAATAAAATACAGATTGATAAGATACACAAAGGGAAATTGTACTTTTGATATTCTTTAAATTTTTCATCTTAGATTTATCTCTTTTAAAAAACTTTACTGTATTCTCTGCTTCAAGTATAATTAAAGCGTATGGGTAGTAGTGCTAGTCTTTCAAAACATTTTTTAGCGTCTTTGTGATTCCCTACATATTGAATATCTTGGCTATAAAGAAGTGAAATACATAGATTATTTTTCCTCTTTAAATATTGAGTGTCCATCCCACTAGCGAGAACACATAAAAAAAAATGAAAATAATAGTATGAGGCTCTTTATAGTTTGTGGTTACAAACAAGAATAACATTGTATTGTGAGTAGGAGAACACCCTTGGTATATTGCATTCATTTCTCAGATAATTATTGAGCCACCTACTAGGACAAAGAACACAAAGTATATTACATAACGGATACTTAAATATTTGTTAATATTGTCGGTGAATAAGGTAGGTACTGTGTCTTTCCCCAGATTGCTTATAGTTTCTTAGCAGAAAAGAGCCATAAAAATGAATAATTATTGTACAATTCAGTTGTGAAAGTGCTGATTTGCAGATATTAGAGTACTGAGCAGGCTGATCTCAGTACTCAGTTCTCAGAGATGAACAGATTTAAATAGATGAGGAAGGGGTAGAATGGGACAAGGGAAGGATTCCAGGCCAAAAGCAGGGTTAGTAGTGATTAATGGTAGTATTTAGTATGGAAGTTCTTAACCTAGGATCTGCTTCAGAGAGTTTACCAATTATGTGGAATTGTATGTGATATTTTGTTTAGGAGAAAGAATCTGTAATAACTTTCATTAGATTTTTTTAAAATCATAGCATCATGATCTCCAAATGGATTGAGAACTAAGGGCTTACTACCGCAGTATAGTCTGCTCTTGAACCATGTGGTCCCAAGTATCCATCATGTAGAAGGACTGCCTTCCTTAGCAAAGACAACATCCACTTCTCTCTCATATCTTCCCATGACAGACAGACAGAAGGGGGTCTGGTGAAGATAGAGATGAAGTTTGTGAATTTTCTTTTTTGGACCAGCCAGATTTGAGACTTAGGTAATTGAAGAGTGTAGAAATTGATAGTGATGGTTGCTGAGTTCTTTTTACCTGTTTCTTGAGTAAAAGGAGACTTTTGGTCATACTTACTCATCTCTGTTATCTACCTGAGCAATTGATTGTCTATTGGTTGAGGGGTCAAGAGAGAGAAAAGGAGCATAGCATTCAGCACTTTCAATAATTTGGCCCCAAACTTATGTAAGGTACTTGGTGATTTGGCTGACTTCTTGCCATATCACTGCTGACAGCATGGCTGTGACTGCTTCCTTATGCAGAAATGTCAGTTACAAATCCAGTACCTAGAAAACTGAGTAAAAACATTACTTCATCTAACACAATTGTTTTCTCATGTTTTCCTTTCAGTGTGTAGGAAATCACTGATCACATAAAAACTGATTAGCAGTTGAAAATCACATAAGTAACTTATGATTCTCATTTGGAACCAGATGGCTTCAGATTGAAGGATCAGTAGTTTCCACAACTGTTTTGTGTAGTAGTGGTAATAACTTCTTGTTGACATTGCTTGACAAAGAAATAGCATCTGTAGTGGGAACCCTAGGAGATATATTAGTGCAGAAGGTTAGAATCTCGGCATTTTCTTGAGTTTTTTGCCTTTTGCCTTTGTCCTTGAGTGGTCTTGGCTCTATGCTGTGCTTCCAATCCCCCACACTCCCTGTTTGTTAGTTCTGGAATAAAATCAGCAAATAAGTTTGTGACTGTTACTTCATAGAAGGGCAAGGATTTTGAAACAGACTTTACACCTTATCTTCTTTAGTCAGAGATATTTTACTTTTTTTTCATACTAAAGTCTTGGATTTTTTTTCTAGCCATAAACCATAAATTAATGTTGTTTTCTCCGTTATTGAATAAATGATTTTTTTGAATACTGTCCTTCAAGATATATATGAGAGGATGAATACTTACTTTATTTAAAGTGGTATTTGTTAAGTGGGGATGCATGTCAGAAGAAGACAAGTTTAGTGTTTGATATGATTCTGTACCTGTTACATGCCCTATTGCTTTTATTCTAAGCATCATTGATTTTAAGCTATACCTTCAATTTATAACAGCTTTTGGAAAATAAAGAATCATTAAATAGACTCATCCATTACAAGATACATCTGGGTTTTAAAATGAAAGCATTGAGGATTTGTGACAGTATGAGAGTCAGTGTATGGTAGGAGTTCGGTGTCCTGGCTCTGTGATCAGATATACCTGGACTGAATCCTGACAGTGCTGTCTGTTAGCTATGTGACCTTGTCTAGGTGACATTCTCATTGTGCCCCAGCTTCTTCATATGTGGAAATTGACATTATAACATTTATATCATATAGTTACGAGATAAATGGTGCTGGTAGTAGTGATTGTAGTAATAGTTATTGGTAGTATTATTGGAGGAAGGAACCTGATATCAAACAGTGGAGTTTTTCATTTGTAATATCTACATATCTAGTCTGGCTTAAAAAATATAATTAAATCTCAGGGAATAAACTGTGGAGATACTTTTTCAGTTTTGCTTCTTGAGGACTTAAGTTTATTTGATATTCCATATTTCCTATCCTAACTTTAATGGAGTCACATATCCTTTAACCCTAGAAAGCAAGTGAATTTATAATCTTAGGAAAACAGATTGGGTTACTTCTTAAAATGACTTTCAACCAGTAAGTTTTTTTTTATGCAGCAGTGCTCCAAATTGTCTCTGCCCATTGGGAGTTACATTGTGGCCAGCAGAAACTATTGTGGCCAGCAGAAACTATTGCCACTTCCTAATCTATCTAACCTTTAATGAGTTGGGTGAAGGTTTGAATTGTTTTCGTCATCCTTGATAGTGTGGAAATTACAGAGGCACATCCACCTGCAGAATTCTCTGACTACTGAGTAAAGAATTGCTGTATAGCTCTTTCACTGATAGGTAGAACCTTGTGTATAGAAGAATCACATTAAGCTTTCTGGCAAAATCTGTCATTTCACTGAATAATGTTAGAGATCACTGCATTTCATCAATTTCAAAATGTACAGTTTCTCCCACAATTTCATATTTTTAAAACCAGGAGTACTCCTTACAAATGATGGCATCTCACAGTTGGCTAGATGGCAGTTATGGTACAGTTGTCATTTGCCTGCACATGAGTGAACTTGGTCAAGGCTGTCTATATTGTTGTCACTTCAGTTTAATTGTATGCATTATTGGTTGAGTTCAATTGCTATTTAATGTGTCTTCAGAAAGATTACCCCATGATTTGATATTGAAACATAGTGTACACAAAATGTCATGGACACAGAACCAGGGCACAACTTAGTTATGAGGTTAGCAAATATTTGTTATTGAAGAAATGACTAATTCTTTGCTTTCTTGTAAAGCCATAACCAAGTGCTTTATTATGCCTGAAGAAGGAAAATACCTAAGTAAAACAAGCTCTGCTGTGCTTTTTATTATTATTATTATTATTATTATTATTATTATTATTATTATTAAAAACCGAGATCCTTGCTCAGGGTTGCCTCTCACATGCCACGCAAGAAAGAGCCAGCATTAAAACTTGTAACATGGGCATCAGTGACTTGGAAGTATATCTCTGAGGTAGGTGTTCTTAAGAAATGCAACTTGGACTCCCAGCACTCCTGATGACCCAGAATTGAAGTAATTCAGAAGTATAATTCAGGAATACATCAACCAATTAATTTTGCTTAATAATATATAATAAAAATATATATCCAAAGTCAGAAAGTTCTTTCGGTAAGTATAACGTAAAAATTTAAGTGATAGGAAAACATTTTGATAGTTTGATTGGTGATGTTTTTATTTCCAAGTGTGTGTTATCTGTGATTATTGATGCAGTGACTTCCTAATTTATGACTATATAAAAGTAATTTTTTATGTAATTATCATAGGTGCCTAATGGATAAGAACTTCGTTAGGATTGGGAAATGGTTTGTCCGTCCATATGAAAAGGATGAAAAGCCAGTCAACAAAAGGTGAGTGTTTACAGTGCTTTTGGGTTTTTTTAGTTTCTTTTCCTTGACCACAACTATCTTTGGGGAAGAGGTTGGTGAGGGAAGCAGCTTATTTATTTATTTTGTAATAATGTTAGTAGTTTAGATGTACTAGAATGGATTCCTGGATCACATTTTATTAAATACTGTATTATAAAATTTTTGTGGAATATTAAAAATTGAACTGGAAAGATTATCAATATTACCTATGTGTAAACTACTTATTACTACACTATTTAGAATTGAAATGCTCTATTTTGTTAATTTTTAAAATATTTTTCCTTGAAGTATTATATGGCATAACCTTAAAAACAGTCAAGTGAATTCAAATGGTGACAATATTCATGGAATTCATTGATGTTCCTTAAAAGTCAGTCAACACATCTTGATAATTGTCAAACTAGGACTGTGAATTACTTCTAAATAGTGCTAAACTTTTAATCATCAAAGGCAGTCCTTGATACTAAACAAACATGGAGGTTTAGATTAATCAAACCAGAATGGAATTTTCTAAGAAAACTAAAAATGGATCTACCCTTTGACCCAGCAATCCCACTGCTAGGATTACATCCTAAGAACCCTGAAACACCTATCCAAAAGAACCTATGCACCCCTATGTTCATAGCAGCACAATTTACAATAGCCAAGTGTTGGAAGCAACTCAGGTGCCCATCAGTAAATGAATGGATCAAAAAATTATGGTACATTTACACAGTGGAATTCTGTGCAGCAGAAAGAAAGAAGGAGCTCCTACCCTTTGCAACAACATGTATGGAACTGGAGAGCATCATGCTAGGTGAAATAAGACAGGAAGTGAAAGACAAATACCATAGGATCTCACCTTTAACAGGAACCTAATCAACAAAACACACAAGCAAAATATAACCAAAGACACTGAAATTAAGAACAGACTGACAGTCAACAGAGGGGAGAGGGGAAGGAAGATCAGGGGAAAAGGGGAAGGGTTTACAGGAACAAGTATAAAGGACACATGGATAAAAACTAGGGGGGTGGAAATGGGAGGGAGGTGGGGAGGGCTGGGGCAGTGGGCTGGGATGGGAGTAAAAGACAGAAAACTGTACAAGAACAACAATTAAAATAAATTTTAAAAAAAGTAAAAAAAAAAACAGAGCCCTCAGAAACAAATATTTAACCTCACTGCTGAACACAACATAGACTTAATTGGAATCATGAGTTGATGGTGATTATTTCATTTCTGAAGAACAGGGCACACAATCTTTATCCTATTTTGCTACCCGTGATCTTGCCCTAAGCTAGGGGTCTCAGCTCCTAGCTGCAGGTAAAAGCTCTTGCAGCCTTTTATAGTAGCTCTAAGGTTAGAGCTTTTGTGTATTTGCCAGAATTTTGGCTGTCAGTTCTTGCCTCTTTTGGAACCTTTACTTTCTTAATTTCCTTGTTCCTATCGGAGATTCAATTTTCAGCCTTCTCTGCAACATTTGTGTCTTAAAGCTTTGATGAAGTGGTTGTTTTCCAAACCTAATTTATGAAAATTTGGGTTTTTTTTTCAAATTAGATAAAATAGAGATTGACTGCTCTCTTCCGCCACCTAAATCACTGTGAACATCCTTGAAATATTTTTCCTTCATTAGTACAGTTTAAATCCTTTAGGATTTATTCAAGAAGTGATTTCAGATAGAACATACTGTGTCCTATTATGTATTATGCACAATATTACCAAAGTTTGTTTGGAAAGGATAGATGCTTTTAGAAATGTGTTAGTATGTATGGGTGTGTAAAAGTGTGTTTTTGTTTACAGATGCTTTGATTGATGGAGAGGAATTTTTTCTTTTATTTATATTAATTTGGTTTGACTAATACAGGTATTCCAAGGGCATAATTCGTGTTTTTCTTCAGTTTTCTGAATGGTTAAAATTGTGGCTTTTAATGTTGATGAGTGAATGGTTAAATATGGAATTGCTTTACCACAGTGATCTTTGTACCATTATTAGTATACCTGTCCATGCTTAAAGTGCGTTCCCACCACTGCTAACTGGTGAATTAACTGAGCCTCTCCCATAAGTGTTTGGTCAGTTAGGTACAGGTGTTTGTGTGATGATGTGACAGGAATTGCAGGATGAAGAGGAAGTGTAGAAATAAAATGATTGTGGAAGTAGCAGTTAGTATTTTCATGGTGAAAAATGATGTTTAAAAGTCAAATGTAGTTACCAGTCTTTTATATAGAGTAAATGTAATGATTTTTTCACATTTATTTGCTGAGTAGTTCATAGAGCTTCTTGGTGGATGTTAAAAAAGGATCTTGATGTGTAAGTCATTTGGGATGAACAGAGTGACCCTGTGGAGAAGGACATTTAGAATCATAAGATTTGGGATCACATTCTATACCTTTCTTTACAAATTATTTGCCTTTGGACAGGGTGTTTAGTTTTTCCTGAGCTGAACTTTTGCTTTTTGCTGTTACTGAGTTGCAATTACAATGTTAGACGATTATTGTGAGAATCGAATGACATAATTTATGTGGCTATCTTATCACATGGGGAAAAAAACAAAAATAAATTTTCTTTAAGCTTAATTTTTTTTGTATATATCAGTTTAGTGACCAATGAAGAAGTAAATTTGCTGCCCAGTGCTGAACAATTGTATGCACAAATTATTATTTTAAGGAATGCTCTTATTTGAAGCCATTACATATGAATAAAAGGAATATATTTTAAATAATAGTATTCTAAATATAAAGCATAATAATAATAGCATATTTATTTTTGCTCAATATGTTAAAATATGATTGAACACATGGCATATTTTATGTAGCTAAAATAATTCTAACAGTGGGAACATGACTATATTGATTAATAGGTTTCACCTGTTGGATTAATAGCATATAATTCTTAAGTTATAATTTCTCTATGTATTAATAGCAAAAGTAAGTCATTTGCTGGTGGACTCTAAAATAGAGTTCTCAGTGTTTGATATGTATGAAATGATGCTCAGGATAATTTTAGAAAAATTGTCATGTATATGGACATATATAATACATTTGACCAGTCCAAGAGGAAAAAGTAAATTTATTCATATCATTTTGTTTTCTATAGTGACATACCTTTTGTTACTCATATCCTTTGGAATGTAATAAATAGGAAAGAAAACTTTGGCTTTCTCCTAAAGAGTTATGCCAACTAAAATCAAACATTAAAAAATTCTGATTTCTAAAGTATGTTGAATTTGAAAAAGCCTTTGCTTCCAATATATACTTAAAAAAAAAGTGAAAAGTACATTTTTAATATATATTCCAATCACAGAGTTTCTTTCCTTTAGAGAGGTATTCACTTCCATTTATCTATCTATCCATCCATCCATTTATCTTTAGATGGAGGGGAAGGTAGGGAGAAAGAGAGGAAGGGAAAGAGTAATGTGTGGTTGCCTCTCATGCGCCCCCTACTGGGGACCTGGCCTGTGACCCAGGCATGTGCTCTGACTAGAAATTGAACCAGTGACCCTTTGGTTCGCAGGCTGGCTCTCAATCCACTTTTATTTCTAATGTAGTTTAGTTCCAGCCCACATTTGATTATGGCAGAATTTTCAGTGTATACACTTTAGCCTTTGAATGCCATTTTTAGCAAAATAATTGATTGCCCCCATAACAGTTTTACACCTTTGATTTTTTTCTAGGTATCAGGTGTACAGTAGTTGGGTTAATACAAATATTGATTAACAGAAATAACCAACTTGCTAGTGTAGTTTTTTAATTAATTACCGGTAGCTGTCTTTTGTTAGTGGGCAAACCTACCCTGCTCTTGGACGATACTACAAATAGCCTAATGCGCTTTCAAATATTTTAATTACTTTTGTATGTCACACACACGTGTGCACACACCCACCCACAATTGGAAGTATATTATTTTGACTGTCTTTGTATTATTTCATGTGGTTATTTTCTCTACTCTTAAGTCTGGGATTCTTTTTTATGTTCATACACTATCTAATGTACATATATAAGAAATGCCCTGCCTTTTGCTTTTAAGAGCAAAAAAATTATTTTCCTATAACAAGATGAAATATGTTGATGTAGGAGAATTTTTTTTTAGCCCTTTAAAACTTCTCTTTCCTTTCTTCACCCTCCCCTTTCTCTTCATTGCTCACTTCCCATTCTCCTCTTTCCTATACTCTCCTTGTCCAGTCATCAGTTACCTTCCAGAAGTACAAAGATGAAAAGGCAGGGAAAGGGATCTCTTATGCAGAGGGTGAGCAGACATGTAAACAGATATTTACAGTGTGAAGGGTAAAGGGAATCTTCCCCCAGTGTTCAGAAAAATAAGATCACTAGTGATAATGTCTTCAGTTTTTCTCATAAATTTACTTTGTACATGTGATGCTTTTGCCACTTACCTATTAAAAAAGGATAGCTGATGGGCAATCCATAAAAGAATATTAATGGGACAATTTGTACTTATCTAATCATACATCATTGTTTTACAGCTTTTTTTCCATAGGTCTATAAAATATGTGGTCATTTTCTGGTAGTTTATCTGCTGGAAGATGTGTCAAAAATAACATGTATTTTGTCACTTGAATATTCTTGAAAACTGTGTGAAAAGGGAGAAGAGAGATGGAGCGCTAGAGAGCACCAACATTTACAAGGACGGGCAGGGAAAGAGGAATATGTGAAGGAGACTAAGAAAGGTCAGGGAGAGACGAGAACTGGAAGGATTGGTGTCACCCAAACCAGGAGTTTTTAAAGTTTCAAGATTAGTTGGCTGTGTTTGCCATAGAGGTAATATAAAATCCATACTAAGAAGACTAGTAGACGAGGCAATTTTGTAGACATGGTGAACATAACATGAGCAGTTTCAGTGAAGTGGGGAATTTCAGGTGGTAGTAACTTGAGTTTTCAGTGGGAGTTAAAATGAAGATGCTGAATGCAGAGCTCTTGGCATTTTGTTACAAGTAGCTGCAAAATGAAAACTGTCACATCTAGGGAGGGAGGAGACAAACATATAATAAGAGCCTATGGTAAAACTAAGTGATACTGTCTGTGGTTTTTTAAGTGTGTTTCACGTACCAGGCACTTGGCTTTGCATTTTCACAAACATTATACATAGAAGAGAATGTTAAATTGAAGTATCAGTTCAGCCAGAGGTGATGATAATTAAAGCAGCTGTATGCTTTCCAGATGGTTTTGTAATTTTTTTCTTTTCTTTTTTCTTAATAACCAAAAAGAGATTATCACCATTAGGTTTTATTTTGTATTTGTTTTACCGAGTGGTCTAAATAGTATACAATAACAATATACATCCTCTCTCAATAATTGATTCGTATTTTAAAATAAAATGTTTAAAGATCTGTGTATTTTCAAAAAGGATTTTAAACACCTTATAGTAAAAGGTATACCTTGTTTTTAAATCTACTAGAGAGGTTGGGTGAGTGTCGTTGTGTAATTCCTTTTTTTTAAAATTCCTGCTAGAGGACTGAAGCTAAGCTAGAAACAGAGTTCTCCTTGTTCACTAGCCCATGCATCCAGAAATATGGATACTTTTCTGTTAACTGTAGATTAGACCTTGTGGGACTTAATGAATCCCTCTGAGTTTTAGTTTTTGCATTTATTTCTTTTTCTAAAATGTCTTGTAGTCCTTATATTCCATGTGCATGTGCACACACACATGCCTGGGTACATTTATGCATGTGTCTTTCCTTCACTCAGCCACCAGGAACATACTATATTACGTATATGAACTTTTTTCTGGCTTCTCCGCTCCCAAGTAAGAAGCCTTTTTGCCTAGCTGGAATTGGTCATCACAATTCCTAGCAGAGTCTAAACCCCTTTTCTCTTTTGTTTGTGTTCTTTCCCCCCCCCCGCTCTTTCTGTCTTCCTTGGCAACTCAGTTAACTTGATCTCTCTGCTCTGAGATCTTGCTCAGAGTTGCTGCCTCCTTGAGGCAACTTTTCTACCTGTTTTTGTCCCCCTGGCATTTTACCTCTAAGTTTTTTTATAGTATATGATTGGGTGAATGGGACATACTTCTTTCCATGGTAAATCTATTTAGTTTGCTTTAGTATCAAAATGGAAAATGAGGTCATAAAAATCATCTAACGTGAGGTTTTCGGTCAAAATGGTGGAGTAGGTAAACATGATACTTACATCCTTCCACAACCACATCAGAATTACAACTAAACTACAGAACAGTCATTGAGAACTGCCTGAAGTGGTGTAGCTGAGTAGGAGCCCTACAACTAAGGATGTACAGAAGAAGCCATATTGAAACTCATAGGTGGGCAGAGACACAGAATGGACTGGTTCTGTAGCCATATGTGTGGCATTTAAACATTGGGAGGCATATGCCAGCTGTGGAAGTCCCCTGAGGAGCTAGGGGTCCCGGCGCCACACCATGCTCCCTAGCCCAGGGTTCTAGTGCCAGAAAGAGAAGTCCCCATAACTTGTGGCTGTGAAAACCAGTGGAGATTGTTGCTGAGTGAGAGGGAGGGCTGCTGCATTCCCAGATGTTCCTCTTAAAGGGTCCATGTACAGACTTACAGATGGACTCAACTTGCTCTGAGCTACAGCTTGAAAGGCACCAGGAACAAATGGGGAAGAACTGAATTGTCTTGCTTCAGGGCAAGATCTGGGGGGACAACTTCCTCCCAGAGAGAAGTGCTGGCAAAAGCCATGGTTCCTTTGCTAAGTTTTCCCCCTGCAAGTGCAGGTGGGCACCATATCTGAGTTTCCATCAACCTGGCTAACACTGGTTCCTTGGCCTGGTAGTTCCCTTACATTTCCCACCCCACCCAACTTGCAGTCCCAGCCAAAGCTGCTTCCAGTGGCATTTCCACAGAAAACATAAAAAATGACCAACCTGAAATGAATAATACACTAGAAGAATTCCACAGTAGATTAGATGAAGCAGAGGATCAAATGAGTGATTTGAAAAATAAGGTAGCAGAAAAAGCCCATTCAGACTACTCTGCCCAGCAAAGCTATCATTTAGAATTGAAGGACAATTACAGAGCTTCCCAGCCAAGAAGAAGGTAAAGGAGTTTGTCACCATCAAACCAGTGTTACAAGAAATGTTAAAGGGTTTCCTTTAAGAAGAAGGAGGAGGAGAAAGGAAGGAAGTGGCAGGAAGGACAAGGAAGTGAGAAAAGGGAAGAAGGAGAGATAAAAAGTGTGAATAATAAAATGGCAATAAATATATACCTTTCAACAATTCTCTAAATGCAAATGGAAAAGGTGGCTGAATAGATACAAAAATGAGACCCAAACATATGCTGTCTATACAAGACTCATATCAAATCCAAGACACAGACTGAAAGTAAAAGATACTTTATGAAAATGGAAACCAAAAGAAAAAAAAAACTGGGGTAATAATACTTCTACCAGGTAAAATAAACTTTAAAACAAAGGCTATAACAAGAGACAAAGAAGGACCCAGCAATTTCACTTCTAGATATTTATCCAAAGAAATACAAAACACTAATTTGAAAAACCATATGCATTCCTATGTTCCTTGCAGCATTATTTACAATTGTGAAGATTTGGAAGCAGCCTAGATGCCCCATCACTAGATGAATAGATAAAGAAATGATGCTTATACAAGGTCTGTCCAGAAGTAATCCAGCGATGTAATATGAAAAATAAAGACATTTATTGAAGAAGATACAAGACACAAGAAAGATTGTACTTAAGATAGTGACACCTCAGTCCCCTTCCAAGTAGGCACTTTGGGACCTCGCACTGTTGTCCCAGTCACCATCAGCTACCTCATCATGTTTTCCCAAATCTCATCAACAGTCCAAAATCTCTTCCCTTTCAAAGGTGACTTTAGTTTTGGGAAAAGCCAGAAGTTGCGTGGTGCCGAATCTGGACTGTATGAGGGCTGAGTCACCAGGGTGATTGTGTTTTGCCAAAAACCCCTGCATGAGATGTAATGCATGAGTGGGCATGTTGTCATGATGAAGCTGCCAATCACCAGTTGCCCATAGTTAAGGCCTTATGAATCATCTAAATAGTTTCCACAGAGGAATGTTCAAGCTTAATGCCAAATTTGATGCCGATTCATTGCTCTACTCTCTCAGTCATTTTTTAAATGTGATGGCGACATGGTACACATGCTCACTCAGTGGTGTCTACTGCCTCCACTGACTAGTATAGTGAAGTTGTCAGTGTTCACACATGCTCATTCCAGTCCACTCTCCTTGGTGACAAGGTTACATCAATGTTGCAAACCATTCTCATTGTATTAACAATGGCTGGACTTTTCCTGGACAGACCTCGTATACAATGGAATATTACTCAGGTATAAAAAAGAATGAAATCTTGCCATTTGCAATAACATGGATGGACCTAGGGTGTATTGTGCTGAGTGAAATAAGTCATACAGAGAAAGACATAAAGTATGATTTCTCTTGTATGAGGGATCTAAAGAACAAAATAAACAAATGAAATAAAAACACACCAATAGATACAAAGAACATTTTGATGGTTGCCAAGAGGGGAAGGGAGATGAGTTAATAAGGTGAAGGGATTAAGAAACACAAATTAGTAGTTACAAAATAGTCATGAGAATGTAAAGTATAGCACATTACAATATTGTAATAACTGTCCAGTCAAGATGGCGGCATAGTTAAACACAGCTCACCTCCTTGCACAACCACATCAAAATTACAACTAAATTATAGAACGACTGACACTCAGAACCATCAGAAATCAGGTTGAATGGAAGTGTGACAACTACAGAATTAAAGATCTACATCCATCCAGACCTGTAGGAGGGGCGAAGATGCGAAATGAGCTGGTCCTACATCCACATGTGGTGGATAAAAATTTAGGAGGGATATCTTGGGAGTGAGAAATCTCAGCACCACACCAAGCTTCCTAACCCAGGATTCCAGAGCCAGGAAGATATATCCCCATAACTTCTGGCTACAAAAACCTGTGGGGATTGAGTCAGTGGAACAAACTGGAGTCCCAAGCAGTTTCCCTTAAAGGACCCACACGTGGACTTACTTAGACTCACTCCCTCTGAGCCCCAGCACCGGGGTTGCAGCTTGAAAGGCACCAGTGGCATACGGGGAGGAAATGAAGTGTCAGGCATCAAGGTGAGAGATGGGGGACAGCTTTCTCCCAGACAGAAAGGTGGGCAGAGGCCATTGTCTCTCTTCTGAACCCTCCCCCAACAGAACCATAGAGCCAGCAGGCCTGTGCCATAATGGAGGCTCCATCAACTTGGCTAACACTGCTTGCCTGGCCCTGGAGATCTCCTGAGGCTTTGTCCCACCCATCTTACAGCTAGCTGTCAGCGTGGCTTTTCCATGTGAAGGCTGATTTTGGCTCAAGCTTCACAACTTCCTTAATCCTTTCAGGACTAGCAGCAGCCAGCCTAGATTCACACCTTGCCTTTGCCTGGGAATCTCCAAGCCCAGCAAAAGGAGCAGCCATCTCAGATTGCTTTATAGCTCAGGTAGGATGGCCCTGGGCAGAACATAGGTGGGAGCTGACCTTGGTCTGCACCACCCAGGAAACCCCAGTGCCTGTGCATCCAGTGGACAACTGCAGACTACTTTGGAGCACCACCACCCTGGCTCTGCACAGCTGATCCTCCAGTGGAGGGCGGGGTTTGGTGTTCAGTGGTCACAGCCAGTCCTTGCAGCTGAATGCCTAGATAAATCCTTCCCATTCACCTGCCAATAGCAACCAAAGTTCAACTACAAGAAGAGGGTGTACTCAGCCCACAGGAAGGGCACACCTTGAGGACCCAGCGTGGGTGATAGGGGAGGCTGTGCCATTGGACCCTGCAGAACACCTACTGTGTTAGGCCACACATCTAGAAACATATTTATGCACTTGCTTTTATTCTTTTAATTTCTTAAACACACTTCTGTAGCTTAAAGCGAGAAGAATGATCTAGATAAGAATGTTTGCTAATTGTACAATGTGCCCATTTGTTCTTTTGTCCTTAGTTTAATAAAAATTACTAAAATGTTTTTTCAAACAGGATTTAACTTAATACTACTCATTCACTTTTTAAAGCTTTCATTAATAACTGCTCTTTTTGAAGAATGTGTGCCTAAATCATCCCAAATATTTAAAAAACTAGAGTTTACTTTGCCGATTGCAAAAAGATTGATATATTGATTAAAAATGGGAAAATGCTTAAAACCACATAGAATTATCTGATGGTATAATTTTATTCTAACACATAAATATGTCCTTTATTTGAACATGAGAATGTATATGAAGTCTGCCTTTCTTTCTTTCTTTCTTTCTTTCTTTCTTTCTTTCTTTCTTTCTTTCTCTCTCTCTCTCTCTCTCTCTCTCTCTCTCTCTCTCTCTCTCTCTCTCTCTCTCTCTCTCTCTCTTTATAGTTTGATTATGCTATTACAGTTCTCCCATTTCCCCCCTTCATTCCCCTCCACCCTGCACACCCCCCTCTCACCCACATTCCCCTCCTTAGTTCATGTCCATGTGTCATAAGTTCTTTAGCTTCTACATTTCCCGTACTGTTCTTACCCTCCCCCTGTCTATTTTCTACCTACCATCTATGCTACTTATTCTGTGTACCTTTTCCCCCCTCTCCTCCTCCCACTCCCCTGTTGTTCACCCTCCATGTGCTCTCCATTTCTGTGGTTCTGTTCCTGTTCTAGCTGTTTGTTTAGTTTGTTTTCCTTTTTGTTTTAGGTGTGGTTGTTAATAATCGTGAGTTTACTGTCATTTTACTGTACATGTTATTTTATCTTCTTTTTCTTAGATAAGTCCCTTTAACATTTCATGTAATAAGGGCTTGGTAATGATGAACTCCTTGAACTTGACCTTATCTGAGAAGCACTTTGTCTGCCCTTCCATTCTAAATGAAAGCTTTGCTGGATAGAGCAATTTTGGATGTAGGTCCTTGCCTTTCATGACTTGGAATACTTCTTTCCAGCCTCTTCTTGCCTGTAAGGTCTCTTTTGAGAAATCAGCTGACAGTCTGATGGGAACTCCTTTGTAGGTAACTGTCTCCTTATCTCTTGCTGCTTCTAGGGTTCTGTCCTTCATTTTAATCTTGGCTAATGTAATGATGATGTGCCTTGGTGTGTTCCTCCTTGGGTCCACCTTCTTTGGGACTGTCTGAGCTTCCTGGACTTCCTGGAAGTCTATTTCTTTGCCATATTGGGAAAGTTCTCCTTTATTATTTGTTCAAATAACTTTTCCACTTGTTGCTCTTCCTCTTCTCTTTCTGGTACCCCTATAATTCAGATGTTGGAATGTTTAAAGATATCCTGGAGGTTCCTAAGCCTCTCCTCATGTTTTTGAATTCTTGTTTCTTCCTTCTTTTCTGTTTGGTTGTTTTTTTCTTCCTTCTGGTCCACTCCATTGATTTGACTCCCAGTTTCCTTCCCATCACTATTGGTTCCCTGTACATTTTTCTTTATTTCACTTAGCGTAGCCTTCATTTGTTCATCTAATTTGCAACCAAATTCAACCAGTTCTGTTAGCATCCTGATCACCGGTGCTTTGAACTGTGTATCTGATAGGTTGGCTTATCTCTTTGTCACTTCGTTGTATTTGTTCTGGAGCTTTGATCTGTTCTTTTGTTTGGGCCATTTTTTTTGTCTTGATGCTCCTGTTAGCCTGTTACATAAGAGGTGTGGAGCCTTAGGTGTTCATCTGGGTGAGGCAACTCAGTCACTGGGTTGTGACGCAGTATGTGGGGGAGGGGTCCGAGAGGGAGTAGTTGCGCTTGCTCGGCTCTCTGCCAAATTTCAGTCACTTCCCCCAAGCAAACTGGGCCTTCTGGTGCTGATTCTGGGTGGGCGGGCTTGTGTACGTTCTAGGACCCTATGGGTCTCTCCAACGGACTCTCCTGTGAGGCTGGGAATTTATCCCAGAACCGCAACCCCCACAGGTGTTTTCAGTCTGTGTTTTGAGGCTTTATTTCCCGGAGCAGGGGCTCTGGGTTGCAAGGTTTGTCTCTTTCTCCAGTTTCTCCTGGTTTATCTGCATGCAAATGTGGGACTGCCTGGTCCACCAGTCGCCTGTGCACCGCACCTCTCCACAATCTGCTGTCTCACTGGGTCTGCCCATTGTCACCTTGTGAGCCTGGGCCCTCCAGCCCTCCACCTTGGGTGCCAGGGTTCTCCAGCCGCCACTTTGCCACAAGTCCTCTGTGGCAAACCATCTGGCCGCCCAACTCCACCCCTCCTACTGGTCTGGGTGAATCTGTTTACTTTAACTCCTTGGTTGTTGAACTTCCGTATAGTTCGATTTTCTGTTGGTTCTTGTTTTTTTTTTTAAATTGTTGTTGTCCTTCTTTTGGTTGTGGGAGGAGGTACAGTGCATCTACCTCCATCTTGGCTGGAAGTCTGATGTTTCTGAAGTCTTTTTTGATAGTTTATATATTTCTATACATTCATTCTTCCACAGTGCTTGATGATGAGTTTGTGAAATCTTTAAAATTTAGCTTTTTAAAATAGATCTATTCCTAGATACCCTGGAAAAGGACAACTTCAGTCTCGCAAAGTATTATTTATAAAAAGGTAAAATTGGGTCTCTAATGCAAATATAAAATGAACAAATGCCATATATTTTAGTCAACTAATTAGTGAGATGTTAAAACAAGGTCAGAGTAGCTAGATTGTTGTAGAAAATGAATGTTTATATATGCTTAAAATGTGGAAGCTGTTTGAACAAATAATACACAGAAATTGAAAGAATAGGATTTTATTTTTAAATAACCATAATTGCTTATTATTATGATGTGTATGTCTGTTGGGCACTATACAGCATCTCAAATCAAGTTGGACACTTCTGCTCTTCTGTCCATGTTACAGTCATCACTGAAAACCCAGTTTCACAAGATTGAACTTTATTGCAAGGAATGTGGTACAATTCAATGTTGAAACAGTGTAATACCTTGAGCTGGTAGTTTGCACAGTCTCTGACAAATGTTTTGTTTACCCCTTAAGATTAAAAATACCCCGCCACACCCCTGTGAAGTTGCCGCAGCGTTCTGGAGTGCTGCGGTCACTGTCCCGGAATGGAGGCAGTAGATAATCCTTGGATGGGCATTTCCCCTGTATGATGCTGAATGGACAAGTTGGTTTCATTTTAGAGTTTTCAATAAAAAGTTTTAACAAGTACTCCAGAGAGCTTCTAATTAGAATTGTTCAGTTTCTCTCCTTAAACTGCCTACTGGATGGTGGTGGTGTTACTGATGTCCTGATAGATTCTCTGTGTTTCTCCAAACCCTGCCAAGTATATAGGCTGTTCTGGTAGGCCAGTTAACCATGCCACTGTGATGCATTAGAGCTGTAGCATAGTGGATTCTTAAACTTTCTGGTCTCCAAACACCTGTCAACATTATTGAGCATGCAAGAGAGCTTTCATTTATGTGGGTTAAATTTACCAATATTTACTACAAACAGTTAAAACTGAGAAAACTAAAATTAACAATAGTAAACTCATTTTATGTTAACACAGATAGCCCATAGTTAACTAAAATAATAATTCTGTAAAGGAAAAAATATTTAGTCAGAAGAGTAACCCTGTTTTTTCAAATCTCTTTAATGTCTCTTTAACGTCTGGCTTAAGTGAAAACAGCTGTATTTCCTGTCTGCTTCTGCATGTAGTCTGTTGTGACATCACACATTGTGTAGTCTCTGAAAAACTCTATGGTGCACTTGGGGAAAATCAGATGAAAAAGATAAATAATGTCTTCATGTTATTCTGAAAATAGGTTTGTTGTGCTGCCTGCTTGGAGTGGAGCTTTACATTCTTAATGCTTACTAAAAATTTTCTTGTAGATGTGGTCTGTCTGCATTCTACTCTTAGGCAGGGGCAGGTAGGTTTTCTCGTAAGGGCCAGGTAGTGAATATATTCAGCTTTGCAGAGTATGTGGTCTCTGTCAAAGTTAGTCAGGTCTGACATTCTACTGCAAAAGCAGCTATAGACAATATGCAAGCAAATGGGCATAGCTCGTTCCAGTAAAACTTTAGAGACTTAGAGTCATTCTGTGTTTCTAGTTTCACAACACTCTTTCTCATTTCTTCATTCTGTCTTCACTAATAAGGTTAATGATTACAAATTTAATGTAGAAGTGATTATTGATTATAGATAACTTTTAAGATAAAAATATATCTAAGTATAAAGTTGTATAGGGGCTAGCACTTAGAATCTCCTTAGTTTACACAAGAAATAACTAGACAAGTATGAGTCTTTATCATAATGAATCAGATGCATAGTAGAGCATCTTAATTCATGGATTAATTCACTAAAATGCACATACCTAAAAATGTTTTCAACAGGCAAGCTAAGTAATTATTTTATTCTATTTAGAATATTATTTGGAGTGGTAAAAATATGGATATAGTATGCAACTGAAATAGCACAAAATGAGGTAGGTGAAAAAGCGTCTCCCCTACTCCTTGGCCGGTCAGCCAAGTTTCTGGTGTTAAGTCCTATTACCTGTTTTTTACTTTCCAGAGATTAGTTTATGCAGATACATGCATGTGCATGTATATATTTCTCTTTTTTATACAGATAGTGCATCTATGTAAAATGGTATACATACTCTACCCATTGTTCTGTTGCTTTATTTTATTTAACAGCTAGATAATGATGATATGTTGAAGATCAGTCCAAGTATATGCATACAGGATTATTAACTGTTTGAAAGCAGAAGCATGCTCTATATTCACTCTGAACATTTGTTCTTCTGACTTACTAATTTTAGAATTTGTTTTATTTATATTCCACGAATATCTTTTCTAACAGTCTTTTTAGAAAATGATCTTGCTTTGGTATTTGGTGCACATGAGTCAAATAACTTGACAAAATTCTGCCAACTAATTTAGTATTATTAGGAAAGTAAGATGTAAACACTTAAAGCAATAGATAGTAAGCACTGAAGGTGAAAATTGGGAGTTTTTGGTGTGGGTTCTAGTGAAGAGAAGAGATTCATGAAGTTAATAAATGGGCTTTGGTGAATCTAAGGTTTGGATTGCTTGGGTTAGAATCATGGCAAGGAAAATAGCATAACAAAGACACATCACCACGCTGTCTCAAGGAAAGACCTGACTCAGTGAAGAGGAAAGTGCATGCTTAGCAGCAGTGGCAGATAAGAGGGGATAATGTCTAACAGGGGGCCTGCTCGAGTGATCCAGAGAGTTATAAAGAAATTCTTTTTATGTCTTTTTCTCTCTGCTGTGGGCCCAACATACATAAAAGATGATGAATTGCTTTGTAGGGTTTGTATATGATTGAAGTCATGTGCTTGTACTAGGAATCACTTACAGACTGTCTAGATGTTCATTTGTGGTGAGGCACTGCTGTGAGTGAATTTTTGCTCATAGGCATTATACTGCTGTATGCCACAATGATAGATTATTGAGGTTTTTGTTTAGGTGTCTTGGTGAATGAATGTGGGCAAAGCATATGCGCTTTGAGAGTCCATGTAACATCAATATAGCAAGTTTAGAATCATGATAAAGTTTGAAAGTCACAAAGCTTAGATGAATTGTAGTAGTTCATGAGGATCCTTATATTATTCTATTAATGAATAACAAATTAGAATAGTTGCTTGTTAGAATTTAAGAATTGCAAAATTCCAGAGCCATAGATAAGCATTGTCTAGAGAGAGTGTTAAATATTGTTTTTTTTTAAAGCTTAAAAAGTAAAGCTCAGAAAAACTGAGCCTGCTTTTTGAGGACCCAGTCTCAATTTGCTACTAAATTATGGCTACATGTTTTCTCTGTTGCTTTGGACTTCTTGCTCCTGCAGGTTTTATTAGCATATCATGGGACTGTTTTTCCTTAGTGCCTTCTGTATTGTCTTATTTGGTCTTCTGCCAGGAATTTTAGTATTTATAGTCTTTAGAGTTCTATCTCTCCGGTTAATTTATTTAAAGCTGAAGTATATCTTACATTATTGTGCTTGAGAAGCACCTAAACCTTGTTATGGTATTGACCAGAAGTTCTGTATAGTGCTCGCTGGTGCCGCCTGATAGCCTGTCTGTATGTGCTTAATCAGTTGGCATCTCCTTCAGACTTGCATGGAAAGCACTGACAGCAATGCCGTGCTGCTTCCTGGTGTCCACAGTGCAGGTGTGGATGTGTACTGAAGGACACATCGAAATGGTCAAGTGAAAAGCAGCGAACTTAGAGATGCTCGGTATAATGACTTCAAGGTTGGAAGGAAGGGAGCTAGTGTTTGTAAGTTAGGACTAACGTTTGTTGAGTTATTGTGCAAACTGCTTTATATAAATTATTTCTAATTTTCACTCTGTACCTGGAACTTTGTCTTATTTTCTTTGGTTTTACAGATGAGAAATGGAGACCTAGAGAGTTTCAGTAACAGAAAGTGCTGGAGCTAAGAAGAGTATTTTCCAGAAGGGCAGGGCCTTTGCCCACGCTGCTTGTTCGGTACCTTGTGTTACTCCTCACAGCAGCTCTGTGAAATTAGTGGTAGGAGTAGTGATAGCCCCAATTTTAGTGAAAGGAATGGAGACACAGAGAGATGAGTAATGTGCCCTAGCTCACCCTGCTACTAAGGGCAGAGCCAGATCAGTCTGCTTCCAAGACTGTTGCCTGTTATTTCTAACAAATAATAAGTACTCTAAAAAATGAAAGAGAGAAGGGTAAAATGCAGAGGCTTAATGTTAATGTGAAATAATATAGAACAACAAAAAATAGGATGATTCCCTCTTTAGCTTTTAGGCTAGAAAGTCTAACTGCAAACAATGGAAAAACTATTGTGGAAACCAGACTCAAAGGGAAGGCTGCCGAGGTGGTAGCGTTCAGGCTTTGAAGGAGATTTCCTAATCATACTTTTCTTTTATGGACCTTACTTGCACAATGAAGCCCCAACCAGGGTATTTAAATGCATATTAAGAAGGAAGAAAGAGGTTTCCATGCTTGCACATTCTCTCAATTAATAAGCAGTGGTCATGGCACTTGCCCTAAGGGCCTAAGCTGCAAGCTGCTCTGTCAAGGACTCCCTTGTGGTGGTCACGTGGTTTGTGTTCTCCCTAGAGTTGCCCAACAGGAAATCATTAGTGTAGTCAGTTATCTCAGATCATTTTGAATCTTTGGGTCAAAGGAATAGAGATCAGGGGTACAGAGAGGTGAGAGATTTTGTCTGCCTCTTGAAAGTGTACCTAAAAAACATCAGTGACTCATGCTTATTAGTAAATTAAAAGATACAATTTATTTGTGGCATTTAGTCAAACTTAAAATTATGGCAGAAAAAATGTAATGAGTAAAAGACAGGAAAACAGTGTTAGGGTGAGGTGTAAGAAAAAGAGCATTTCATTTAAAGCTCAAAGATTGAGCATACCTTACGAAATGCTTCAGAAGACTTTAAGTTTTAATATTTAAACAGTATAGTCAAGAGATGTGAAATGGGCTAAGACTATAATAGAGATACATATTAATAATAAATTATGAGAAAATTGCTTTGATAACCATGCAACCATGTTATTGGTCTCTTAAAGCTGGGAAGAAAAGTGCAGTAACAAACTTTTTCTCTGATATAGGATGCATGTTAAGATACAAAGAATAATTTTAGGCATTCAGATCCATTATTAGAGAGATCAATAATTGAATTAGTATTTAGAGACAGAAAGTATGACTCATCAATCAATTAGGAAGAAGAAAACAATATCCTAACCCCAGCAGAGTTGTAATTTATGTGATTGAGAATACTTTTTTTTAATTTAGTTACTTTACTGACAGACATATGTTTGGAAAGCATTCTAATGAAACATTCAGGTCAAGTTCTGAATATATATTTATTTACCTTTCTTAGTAAGAGATTTTGGAGTTTCACTAAGTTTATTTTTTATCCCTCCTCTCTTTTTCTTCAGCAAATAAAACATTTGCAGAACTCTGATAGATTTTTTGGGCTTTAAATTATTTTCATTATAGGAAAATAATTCTGCACACTCTTTTATAATATTTTTATTTAGCTCCTGCTGTTCTTTCAGTGTTCGATGTATGCACTGAATGACCAAATGAGAGAAAAGTAACTTAAGACCCGTTGATATACAGTTGAGTCCAGTGGACTGGTGACACAGTGAGCAGTCTCACTCTTGTCTTCCTAAAGAAACCGAAATGTAACTCAGCTGCACTTCTCAAGGGCACAGAGCAAGACGGAGCTGGACTAGAACTCTTTTCTCTCCTTTTCTAGTTCATCGTACTTTCTGTTGTATTGAAGTGCAGATTTTTTAATTGGTATTTTTAAAACATTATATGTGCCCATGAAAAAAATTAGGTCATTCTGAAGGCAGCAGAAATCCCACCGCTTTTGCTCCCCCTTGATCCACTCCTAAGAGATGTTCACTATGAGTGGTTTCTTGTGTTTCTTTTAGAAATTTTATTCAGGAAATTCTAATATTGTATTTGTTGGTGAGTAATTTTTTTTACCACAAAATTAAGGAAAAGTAAACACTTTCCATTTTAATTCAATTTCTGATGTCCAGGTGTGGACTTTCAAACTACTCAATGCTACTGTTTAACAAAGGAATCTGATTTGTTATGTTACTGGAGTTGGAAAGACCTGTGAAATAAGACAGCTTTTTAAATAAGAAGTTAAATGATTTGCATAGTGTTCCACAGTATTAAATTCTACTAAGTGGTTCCAAGATTTAGATTTCTGCTCTCCCCAGTAGTCTGTACTGCCTTTCAGTTCATTTTACAGACTCCAAAGTGAAATATGTATCACAGATAGGCATGTTTCATGTGTATGCTAAAGGAATCTCTTTACAATATCAAATCCATGAACTAATACCCAGCACATAGCGGATATGCAAATACTTGGATTGCAAACATTTAATTCTTCACAGTTCATCAAGAAAATAAGGGAGTTGGACCAGGTCATTTTTAAGGACCTTTTCACAACAAATGTCTATGATTTTAGTTTTATTCTGTCCTCAGGGAATCAGACCATGTTTCCTTAGACTCAGAAGCAGTTGTGTTCAGGGGCTAGTCCTGACTACACTTCCCAGCAGGCAGACTCTGCTCATTTCCTACAGGGTTTGGTGCACTCTAGTGCCAAGTTCCCTAGTAATCCTTTTCATTCAGGTGCTGATCCTAATTAAAAGGAAATTTTACAGATGTGGAAAGTTGCAAAATGGAGTCAGGATTGTTAGGCAACATTCAGTATGGATAAAAATCTAATCTCACGTATTTCAGACCAGATCCTGAACAAAGGTAGTAGTGCCTCTTATAGTGGGGGTGGGGAGGGGGTTTGGGGTATGGCTGGAAATGGCACCAAGGCATTTGGGGCAGAAAGCAAACTGGAATTTAAGTGGTGGTGCTGGTGGGTGGTATAGTGTGAGGGGTATAGAGCGTGGCCCATGTAAATAACCTTCACCAGGACTCAGCAGGAATCTCATCTACCTGTTACCTTGATATAGACAACATAATGTAGTGTGCTAATCAGCCATGGGTACACAGACATACGTGAAGTTTATGGGAACTCTAGGTTTTACAAAATTCAGCTAAAGAAGTCTTGCCTTGTTTCATCACTATTAATGAAATATGAAGAAAATATTCTTGGTGCTTAAACATTGCATAAAAAGGGCATAAAGGCTCATTAATAGGATTATCTGCAAAATGACGAGCCTGCTTCTTCTTCAAATAGAATATCAACAACTTGCTTAGAAACCCATTTGAGCATATAATAAAAACCAATGCTAGCTTGATTAACATTAAGTCAAATAAGGCGTAGAAGCTGAAAATCTCTGCAAGTTTAATTTCCTGAGATGTAAGCAGTCACTTCCCAAAATTGATCATGAATACTGAATTACCACAGTACTTTTAAATGATGTTAAGAAACTGATTTGTGGACTCACTGATTTGTTTAACAGATTCAAAATGACAAAAAGGATGCTTAAAAGGATCATTTTAAGCGTTAAGTCTTGTTATTAGTTTAGAAGATTGAAAGTTGCATAAAGAGTTTTATCTGCCCTGTAAATTAGAGCAAAATGAAATCATATTAAATAGGTCTTTAGTTTTATGGTATAAAACCCAGAAAGATTCCATAAGGCTGTCAGGGTATAGGAGGATGGGAGAAGGGCAGTTTACTTTACTACTTTTTATTACTATTTTCCTTGCCTTTTATTGGCTGATACAGTGACTTGGATTTTGCTGTTGGTTTTTGAGGGCTATTGATGTTACTATTCTGAGGTGTATACTTTCAAATAGGTACTCATCTAAATAGTCTTGGTTTTGCCTGAAAGTTTGTTTTCGTAGGACAGTGTATTTAGAAGAACAAAAGTTACTCTTCTGTTTTAATTTGTTAGCATATCTGGAAACAAACTAAATCATGTTATTGCTTGGGTGATATCAATGGAGTGATTTGGCCTTGTCTGTAATACGAAAGAGAATGAATTCTAATTCCAGTGTTTGTCATTAATTAATAATCAGTTTCTAAACATGACTTTCATTTTATCAAAATGTGTTTAAATTATTTTAAAAAGTTTTAGTTGAATTCAGTCATGTCTGTTGATGGAATTTACATTAAGCATAAAAAGTTGAGGAAGCATTCATTATTTAGAATAATGGTAAGTGGAGCTAATATTTTTCAGTTATTTGAAGAACATTGCTTTCTTGAAGCACGTTCACAATAATTACTTCAGTTCATGAAATTTCATTGATTTTTAGAATTGAAAGAAAGAATTTGTCATCATCTGAACATTAAATGTCTCAAACTACATTGAAAAGTAGAGATGATGTTGAATTACTGGCGATTCTTGTTTTCTGCTCTATATCCCTGTATTTCTCAGTTTTACATTGAACATGTATTACACTATTGATCAGAAAAAAATAACACTGATTTTTAAAAAAAGTAAATACAGTACATTTAATTTTCTTCTGAAACTGTACACTTGAGCCCTGGCTGGTGTGGCTCAGTGGATTGAGGGCCGGCCTACAAACCAGAGAGTCACTGGTTCGTTTCCCAATCTAGGGCACAATGCCTGGGTTGCAAGCCAGGCCCCTAGAATAGGGCACGCAAGAGGCAACCACACATTGATGTTTCTCTCCCTCTCTTTCTCCCTCCCTTCCCCTCTCTAAAAATAAATAAAGTCTTTAAAAAAAATAAAGTACACTTGAGTATTTTCTTTTAAAACTTAGCACCTATAGTTCACAATGGAAATTGAGTGCTAAATGTTGATAGGACCAAAATAGGAGCTCCTAATTACTTGCAAGATTTATTTAACAATACTAAGAGAAAATCCAGGCTCTCAGTGCTGGGAGAGTGATTTAAAATAATTCATTAGTGATTTTTGAAAAATTCCTTAAAAATAGCATTAACTTGAATTTTTAGAGGTTTCTATACTGCATAAATTTAATCTGGAAGTACTTATGTATTTTATATGTCATCTTAATTAACACTGAGTCCCCAGCCATCTTTGTGTCTCTAGAGGTCTGCATGCTTGCTTCTATACTAGGCTGGGCACTATGTGTTTTCATCATCCTTAACATTATGCTGAGTGCCAGGCTTGTGCTGTAGGTATTTTAAGAGGCACTTTAGTGTAGTGCTTTAGAGCGTGGACTTGGAGGTTAGACTGCCTGGGTTCAAATCCTGGCTTTGCCACTTACTATCAGTGTGACCTTAGGCAAGTAGAAGTTATTTAATCTCTTTGTTTTAGTTTCTCTATAAAAGAGGGTTAATTGTTGTCTCTACTTCATAGATTTAGTATGAGAATTAAACGAGTTAAGTTTACAAAGTGCTTCGAAGAGTGCCTGGCATAGTTTACGCTTATTTATTGGTCAAATAAATACCTAATTTAATCCTTGTAAGAACCTTTAGAAAGAAATGATAGCATTCACATTTTATAGATGTTAAATGTAAAGCTCAGGGAGATTATGTAATTTTCTTAGGGTCACACAGCTTTTATTGTGGATCTGGGATTTAAATTCTGGGCTGTCAGACTCCTAAATGTGTGGGGATTATAAGTGCCTGTCTTATAATGGCTGTTGTACTTGAACATGTCCCTGGTAGTTATTTTATCTAGTCTAACCTTAATGTATAGTGTCAGAGTGAGTGATGCTTATGCTTTATAAAACTTGACATATTTATGGTCAAGTATTTGTGAAAAAATAATCAGACATGGTTCTAATGAGTAAAAAGGACATATGTGAAATTCTACCTGTTTCTAAAATATTAGGAAGTGAAAGTTGTCTAAAATTTATAATATTCCAAACCCCCTCCTACCAATACAGTTAAATAAGACATATAGAGTCATTTTTATGTGAGTGTAACAAATACCTGTTTGAGGGAAATGACATCATTGGGAAAGGAAACATTATAATAATTATTCTGTGGAAAGTTTATGTTAATATGGAAAAAACCTGAAATTGGTAATTCAAAATATATGCACTAAAGTCAAACATAGAATGAAACATCCTTATTAAAAACACATACACCAGAAGAATTTATTTATCTTGTCTGTGCTTTAAAAACTTTTTAAAAACTTACTATATTTTCATGGTTTCATTAAAAATTTTCAAAAAGTACTTGTAAACCAGCAATACTGAGAAAAGAAAAGCAGCAGACTGATCATGATAAATGTGTCAGGTATAATGTCCAGAAAATATTGGAGTTGAATACATTAATTAGACCCTTCTCCGCTGCAAGGGGTTGATCAATAAAAACAGCCAGTATTTTTGAAGCAAAGACTAATAAGTTTCAGTTTTTGCAAGAAGCTTTACAAGAAACAAATTTTGTTCACATACCTATTACTTAAATGAAATGCAGAGAAAAATAGGTGGGAATTACAAATTCCCATCTATTAAAGAAACAAAAAATAAAATGACAAAATACTTGGTGACACTTATGGGTAACACACACACTTACCCATTGCCGTTGTGTGAATAAATGTCAGTAAGTCTAGTCTTAACAGTGATATAGAACCACAAAATGAGGACTATAAAATTCATGTCATTCTTCCACCTGATAATTCCATTTTTAACAAATGGTATTGTGGAGAAAACTTTTTTCTCAAAGATGTTTGTAGTTGTATTATTTATAATTAGCCAATAACTGGAATGCCCCTACTTTTTAATAACTAAGCAAAAATATTTGTCCAAATATGGATTTATAGTTTCATTATCTAGATTTCTTAAATGTGTGTAATGTGCTTCCAAGTGATCAAGAGTAGAAAATGTGCATGGTGCTTACATTAATATAAACAATTTGTTAATAATGATAAAGATTCTATATAAAACTTTCTGAGTCCCAGTTTTTTTTTTTTAACATGTAAAGTGAAGGTGTGGGGCAAAATGATTCCTGGCACTGATTCTATGAAATCTGTGAAGCAAAACTGCAAGAGTTGATAGATTTTTGTAATTTTTTGTGTCTATGAAGTTCCCCTCCTCCATTCAACAGATGCTTGGCTGATAACAAATGTGTTAAGCTCAGTACTACCCCCTGCTTTTATGTAGGATCTCAATAAGTCAGTCATGGTTAGGTGAATTTTTGAGTTAAACATTCCTGTGATAGTTTTTATTTATTTCTTTAAAAAAACCTTCCCCAGTTTTATAATTGACTTATAACTAGTTATTATTTCCTTTGTAAAACAGATGCATAAGCAACAAATGATATTCTTGCAGTATTTCTTTTCTGGTAAGCCTCTGGTTCTTATAAAACTATACAAATGAAATAAGTAGTGCACTTGCTGTGTACTACTTTTCTAAGCATTTTGTAGAACAGCTTAGGGATGTGTAAAATCTAAGGTGCCAAGAAGGTAAGTAACTTACTGAAAGTTAGATAGCCAGCAAGTTAAAGGGGCTGCTGGGCTTTGAGCCTAGCAGTATGGCTCTAAAGCCTGACCTTTTCCCTAACACTCTGCCACAGCTGCTCAGACCTCAGTTCCTGGACTTGGTGGGGTCTGATAGCTCCATGCCATGGCCAGGTGGCCTGGGCCAGAATCTGGATCAGGGAGGGTTTGCCATCAGACCAAGCAGTTCACATGCTGGTTGAAGATGGGGAACCTAAGCAAATTGAAAAATCTTGTCCAGACTTGAATGAAGGAAGCTAGGCTAGGCAGCATTTTTGGAGAAAAAGACAAAAACTAGAATTGTTCTAAATGGGGGATGAGTTTGACCAGCAGGTCTTGTTTCCAAGTATCACTCTTAAAATAGGGCTGTTGAGGATTCCTTTGGCATTATTTTCCATTTCCAGTGCTAACTTTCTGGCTTACAAGCATCTAGCTTATGGGCTGTTGCAGTGAGAGGATGTCTAAGTCAGATGAAGTGG
The DNA here is from genome assembly GCA_004027475.1 of Anoura caudifer. NCBI lineage: Eukaryota > Metazoa > Chordata > Mammalia > Chiroptera > Phyllostomidae > Anoura > Anoura caudifer. The sequence continues at coordinate 280,958 of PVKU01000893.1, read as the reverse complement.
AGCCTCTGTGTTCCTTGGGCCTTGAGCTTTTCTCAGTCACTCTTGGGAAGCAGTACCCTGATCGTTTTTGTGGACTAGGGGACAGCCAGAGCTCTCAGATTGTGAGCCTCAAATTGGGGCCCTGCCTCTTCTCCCCCTGCTAGATTTTTATATTTTGGAGACACACTCTTTCACTGCGGCCCACCATGAGTGCACAAAGGGTGATGCCAGTGCTAGCATATTGTCGTGCACAGCAGTAGTAAGCAGGTATTATTCCAGGGAGAGCGCAGACTGAGAGTCCTTAACGCGCACATTAACAGTTCAAATCCAAAAAACTGACACATTCTGAGAAAGCATACGGGGAAGGTCAATTCAGGGTAGTAGATAGAATTCAGATTTCTTATTCTGAAACAGCTCTTGCCAATCCTAAGGCAATAAACAAGAGGCAGGCAGGAGTCAGGAAACAAATTCGTAGACCAGTGATTCTACTGTGCTGTTTACCACAAATATTGTCAGTACTTTGCCATCCACATGGGGGCTTGTACCACAGTGGGATGATCTAGTTGATCATTTTGGAAGTTCTAAACAATATATTGAGAGTTTTTGTATTTGAAAAATATTAGTGAACAATGTTAGTGTTTGAAAAATGGTAGTCGGCAGAATACAGTCTTAGAGAACAGATTATCAATAAAGTTTTACTTAAACAGTTGCTTGTCTAAAAGCATTGTTTAAGAAAACTGTCCTGTTAAAATGAGCCTTGCTGTTTTGGAGATTCTCCTGGCTTTGTGTTGTCGACAGTGTGCTTTGCTGTCCCATCAGCATTGTCAGGTGTCAGATGCATCTGAGGCCCAGAACACTAACTCCCCAGCACTAGATTAACAAAGTGTCTCACCACCTGAATGTCATGTAAAGAAGGCAACAAGTAATTTTTGGTGCAATTCCCTTATTTGGTCTTCACTAAAATTTCTCCACAAAAAATGGATTTTGATCTGAGGATTCATCCTTTAAGTATTTGTGTGTCGTGTTCAGTGATTGTGACATCTAAAAGTGGCCTTGGTGAATAACACTGATTTTAAGTCAAATACTTTCAAGCGTCATCTTTCCATCTAACAACTCAGATAACCTAAAGTAATTTAGTAGATGAAACACATTTCCACGAATGATCCCTTTGTTGCCATTTATTGAGTCTTGCTGTGTTCTGAGCATTTGCTAAAAGCTTTATGTGCATTTACTCACTTAATCCCCTGTTTTAATCCCATGCGGTAAGAACTGTTACCTTCATTTTATAGACAAGAACACGGGAGTGTCTGTAGTGTTTTTCGTAGTGGGTGGCATAGACAGTAGTGCTGCAGGTCTTGCTGCTCTGCTCTGAGATCTGTGCCCTTCGCCTCTGTAGTACGTTAGTCTAATTAATGAAGAGCCTGGGGAGGAGGTTACTTTATAAGAAATACTTATTTGTCTGGCTTTTCTGCTTGTTGGGTTTGTCAAAGATTATGTTCATATGATGTATAGTAAATGTGATACAAAGAGATAAAGCATCTACTTATTTTGTTCAATTGTTTATTGAGCTAACATCATCTTCTACCACTTCATTCTTTCATCCTCTATCCTGGTAGTGGATCTCCAAACTGGTATACAAAAAATAGTCCCTTGAAGTGCTAGAAAAAAAATGTTAGTGTTTTTTTCCCTTCCTATTAACAATTACAACTTTATGTATATTTTAGCATATACAAAGTACTTTAGTATTAGTGAAGTACTAGACGACTTTGCTTCTACAATGTACTTTTCCTCCTCATTTTAACATCTCAAATTGTGATTTTTCTTAAGGATTATAAATAGTATTCTTTCTTAGTAGTTAATAAAATGTGTCTAAAATGATGATGTCTTAGATTAAATTAAATACAGAGGTACATGTAGAAAATTTGAAAACAGATAAATATTGAGGGTGTGTGCTCATTTATTTTTTTCTATTGGTAGGTATATGTAATCAAATGGTTTTTTCAAATTTTCTCTCTCCTGTTTAGCATTCCTCCCATCATCTGTGTTACCAAGTGTGCTCTTGCCAATGTAAGTGCTATGAAATGCCTTTCCCAAGGCATACTACTGAGGCCTGTGTTAGAAGTGTTGAGGCAGGTGATGGTCACCTGCAATCTGGTGATCACAAAGGTGTCAGAGAGAGCAGTGTTACCTTAGCACTCATTTCAGTCAATGTTGTGTAGATTTCATTTGAACCCATTCGTTGAATGCTTCCTCTATAACATTTGACCCTGTTGATCTTCTAAATTCTCCTGAATTGATATTATTAGGCTAGTAAGCATTCAAACACTGATTGATGCTGATCATCAACTGTAATATCTTTATATCTTAAAACTTCCTCCTCTCTTGTTGATTATTTCCAATATTGCAGGGTTTGCTTTGTCCTCTACAATTATTTCCACTGATAAACATTCATCATTTTCTTACCACCTTTGTTAAAATGATCTCTTTTATTTCTGTTGTTTATACATGTCTTGTTTATATTGTTTTTGTGTTTGTTGAACATGATAGGGTCATTCATCTTGTTAAAACTCCATAAAACTGCCCAGGTGGCTCAGTTGGTTCGAGTGTCATCCTATACACAAAAAGGTTGTGGGTTTGATTTCCCATCAGGGCACACGCCTAGGTTGCGGGTTTGATCCCCAGTTAGGCGTGTTTACTGGAGGCAACTGATCAATGTTTCTCTCTCTCTCATTCTCTTTGTCCTCCTCTCTCTCTCTCTCAAAAAAAAAAAAAAAAAGAAAGAAAAAGAAAAGGAAAAAAGAAAACTAAGCATGAATGTAGAGGGTGAAAGAGCAGGTACTGGAGTGGCTTCCTGTGACCACTGATGCCATCTGTTGGGAGCTGGCAGAGTTGATTCTTTTGCTCTAGAGGTTTTTCTTTCTTCACGATGAAAATTTGAAAGTTGGAAAATCTGAAAGAGAGTTTTTTTCCTGTATTTTTGTCATAGAGAAAACTCTTACATGATTTCTGATGAGATTCTGTATGCAATGAAAGTAAAGCTGTTACATTGTTTATAAGTATAATATTAAAGGATTCTCATACTTTAAAAAATTAATATACAGCAGTATAGAAAATAAAATTGTTACATAGATTTTAAAATAGCACAATAAAAAGGTTAGAGTAAAACAGTTGGTCTTCAGAAGAAAATACGACATTTTACAACATCCTTCAAATAAGATTAAAGATGTTAGCCCAATTTTAATCTCTGAATCCCATGAAAGTAAATCACACTTTCTTGCTATTTACCTGTACAAGATGAGGCACGAATTAGTTTTCTTTGCATAGAAAGTAAGTTGTTTTCTTAGATTATAGATCATGTTAAAGAAATATCCTTTTTTATTTTTGTTCTAGCATTTTCATGGGAAATCATTAATGTTCTCCTCAATACCAAGTGTTTACCTTTTTCACTTACATGTTCCCAAGGGTTATGTTCTTTTCACTCTAGCTGCGTATGAGTCGAGTCTTCCTTATTTAGAAGAGAATGGAACTATCTGTGTGACTGAATCTGACTCATGGTGGGTTTTATAAAATGCATTTACACTGTTCTCTCACTTTTCTTCTGCTTGTGCCTTTACCCCCAGATTCTGTAGAATTAGGTGCTTGTGGAGCTCCTTCTCACACGGCCGAGCACTCTACTTGAGCAGAACAACCACAACTGATGCACTGCGCGCTGCAGTTGTCTGGTGCTGCAGTCAGGCAGCTGTCATTGTTTTGCACAGTTCTGTTTTTCCCCCAAACTGCCTGTGGCAATTTGTACTCGATCTTTATTACCCAAGGGTTTTGCAAGCAATAAAATAATGTATCTGACTACTTAGCGGCCTAATGTGATTCCCTTTTCAGAGAAGCAGCAAAGTAGAAGACTCCTTTTGCTTCTCCTCTTTGCTGACCATGCAGTATTAGGCCTGTTGGGGCAGGTTTTTGATACGCTGCCAGAATGCAGGAGATTCTACTGTATTGCAATCGTATATTCTTCAGATTCTTCTAAACTATTTATAAGTAAAGCTCAGATCTGGTCAGAAATAATATTAAATGTTCTACTTATAATCCTGCCTTATAGAAAAATTTATGAATGTGATAAAATTCACATGATTTTGAAAGGATTTTCAGTGTAAAGAGTCAATATGACATTGTGATGAGAGTGAAAATGGTTTATTTTTGACACACACACACTGTTTTCCTTTTTGTTTAGGGGCCTACTGTATGCCATCTAGTTTCCTAAGTGCAAGGGGTATATAGCAGTGGACAAAATTGATAGGGTCCCTGCCCTCGTGCCATCTGTGCTTGAGTAGTGTTTACTGAGTGGGGATTGACCGTGTCGTGTGTGTCAGGTCAGTGCTATAACTGTGTCGGAGGGGCTGCAAGGAGAGCAGTCTGCTCTTCTGGCAGCTATGTGCTGTAGAAGACTAACTTGCTTTGTGTGTTTAAGCGGTCTTCCTGCCTGCCTTTGCCAACGCAGCCCTCTATAGACATTTCTGAGCATTACTAAGACCCTGGGAACACCCTTTGCAGTCTGAGACTTAACAGAACTATTTGTTGTCAAAGCCTCTTGCTTTCCCACTCATACTTTCTTCCCCAGGAAGTCATATTCCAGACATCTGGGGCACCAGATTCCAAAGTTTATAGGAACAGAGTTTAATCAAATTAACCTCTCTCTGTAAGAAATAAATAGTAACTACTGTTTATATTTTTGTGTTAGTAATATTATAGCACTGTCATAATTAGTGGCACTAAGTGTATGTATATATATATACACACACGTGTGTGTGTGTGTATAGAGCGTGCACAATTTGAAAGCTATAAATTTCAATTAAAATTTTTTCAATGGTGATTTAAAAAGGCTTTTGCTTGATTAGTGTTAAGCCCTGCTGATACTAATTCATCCAGCTGAATGCGAGTATGCTTTTTAGGTATATGAAACTAGAAAAACTGATACTGTTTGAAGGAAGCAGTAGCTTAGATAGTTCAAAACAATTCTTAATTAAAATGAATGATTTTTCCTCCCTCAAATCATACTCTGTGCCTACTACTAATACAAAAAGAGTGGCCTTCTAGGTTCTCTTCAAGGCTCCCCAGACAGTAGCACATACCTTGTTCCCACAGCTGAGACTGGGTGTGGACAGAAGGTAAAAAGTGCCCCTGAGTTGAGGAAGTATCAAGCAAGATGCTATCTTTAGGGCCCAGGTGAGTGATACAGATAAAGTGCTCCAAGTTCGGTATTGTTCTGGCATGTATCCTTGGAGCCTACAAGAACAATCTTGAACTTATTTTGAGAAATAAAGTTAAACAAGAAGTAGGAGGAGCCAGTATTTTATAAGAAGGCAGGAGGGGCACAGAGTGTATCTACTTTCTGTGTGGGGCATCATGTAGACAGATTTGATTGGCTAGAGAAAGCAGCTCTCAGGCCCGGGGTCTGAAGAGTCTCTGGGATGTAGCACAGTGTGCATGGCCATGAGGCCATCTGAATGAAAGAGGCCTGGCTCCAGCCTGGGCCACTCTGGTGTTTCTCTTCCTTTTATTTTTAAAATATATTAAGGCATGTGTAAAATTTCGTATGAAAGGGACGCATTATTGCTGGGAAGAGTTGAAAACCAATGGAACAGAACTTGTGCAAGGTATTACTGTTTGGATGTGGCTTTGTCATATTTTATTTAGATATTGGAGTGTATTTTCCTTTCTAGTATGTGTTCTTACATATTTATTTGAATTGTAAGATTTAAATTACATCCCAAACTTACATTAGGTAATTTAGGTTGTTTGTTATTGCGTAGATGATTTCACTCTGATTTATAGTGGGGACTTTAATTAACTTTACTATTTTATCAAGAGAATGATCATGTCTTATTTAATGTTTATGTCTCTCCTAGTTAGGCATTATTATCTCTATTTTATAGCATTGACAACTGAAATATAGAGAAGTTAATTAACTTCAGGCTGCTAATATAGGTCACATTTGAACTCAAGTCTACCTCATTGCAAGGCCCTCTGACATGCCTTTCTTACTGCTGAGCAATTAAGAATTGATTGTATTACCTTACATTAAAATAAGCATATTATTTGTATCTATGGTTTATTTTTAAATAGCAAAAAAAAAAAAGCATTTGGGTAAAAAATATATATATATGGACAACTTAGAAGATGTAATTTAAAAGTCAGAACAGTTAGTGAAAGCTTAGTTTTGGAAATAGGTAAGTCTTGTGACCTTACAAGGGGAGGTCTTCCTTTAAAATGACTAACTTCAGTTTTCCAAGTGAAAGATGGAAACAGTAATCTGTATTCTTACCAAGTTAGTTTCCTAAGACCTCATAAAGAACCCTTGGGGTTAATTAGTGTTTAGCGTGCTTATGAATGTGAGCTGAGGCTCCGAGGGGGTGGGAGGGAATGGGGGGGGGCATGATGGAGAATAACAGGAGACATACATACTCATACACCATCTTGAGCTCCCACTTTTTCATTTTAAAGATGAGACCATGGTTTCACATCTTTAACTTTCTTGTCATCTCCAAGCTTTCACTTCCATTAATCTTCAGTGAATTAATAATTCTGCGAAAGCTAGAGCTTCATAAAACAAGTGTCACTTGTGTGTTTGTATATGTGTAAACTTACAATGTGGTTGACTATAAAATCCACTTCCCCCATGCAATCTAATAATTTTTAACCTGTGGTTAAATTATCAAATTACTGGTATACATACTGTTGCTTTTAACATCTCAGACCTTAAAATAGCTCTTTAATTTTGAATACTAAGTATATTTAATACAGAGTAACACTTTTCCTGGCCACTTAGTGGTACTCTTGATCTGTAAAAGTGTACCTAATCATTGTTTTTCTGCCTGTCTTACTGAATGCTTCAGAATTAAAATAATTTAAAAACTTTAAGGCTTATTAGAAGTGTGCCTAGTTGAATTAAAGTTGCCCGCCCCGCTACTTTTGAGTGATGCACAGAGAAGTGCTCAGAGAAGGTGAGATCGTCCTGAGCATCTACAGGAATAGTTGTTGAATATATTGTGCTTTCTGCTCACAGTGTTTGAATTTCATTTGTTCAGTGGTATAGTATAACTTTAGCATTTGTCAAAGAGGGTTTTGCCCCACAGTTGAGAAAAAAACAGGACTTTTTCCAAGTATTTTGTTTAAGATGATAATGTTTGATTTATGACAGTGATTTATATTTGTTACTCTCCACTTGATCTTCAGCAAAAGGCCAAGAAGCAATATTTTTTGTTACTACTTTATCTTAATTGAAAGTAATATAAAATAAATCAGATTTAAATTGTAATTTCATGCTTTTTTCTTGGTGACTTATTCATGTTTTTATACTCAGTCTTTTTTCTTCTGTTCCATCATTCAAATATTTTCTCCAATATTAATCAATTACATTTAATGTATTTTATACTATAAACACTTTTATAATTATTAAAAGTGTAAAAGTGTGATTTTAGGGAGAGGAGGGAACATTGCCTGTGAAATCAAGCTTGCTTAAGCAAACTTGACATATAAATTGTAAACTTTTATTACAGCTGTAGATGCTCTTGCAATAGGTTTATTGGGTTATGTCCCAAAAAAACCTGTTGCAAGTTGAAAGTATTGAAATCTAAAATGCATTTAACCTACCTGAACATCATAGCTTAGCCTAGCCTATCTTAAACATGCTCAGAACACTTACATTAACCTACAGTTGGACATCTTGAGTTTCATCTCAAGTCATTGCCTTCCTCTTCTCACCAGAAGTAGGAGACACAGATGGATGTTTTGTAAACACAGTGGGGTATGAAAACACGAACCATAGTGTCCAAAAAGGCCGGCCACACAGTACACTGTAGAGCAGCAATTTTCAACCTTTTTCATCTCATGGCACACGTACACTAACTACCAAAATTCTATAGCATACCAAAAAACATGTATTTTTCCCTATATGACAACAAAAAGGTGTAATTTTGATTCATTCACACCCATTGCTGTGTTGGCTGTTGTCATTTTTTTTTTTATTTGACAGTCTAAGGGAAAAGAGATCATTGCCCGTAACTAAATAGGTATTGCATTTCTTAAAAATTCATGTGGCTCATGGGTTGAAAATCGCTGCTGTAGAGTATCAGTTGTTTGCCCTCGTGATCCTGCGGCGGACTGGGAGCTGAGGGTCACTGCTGCTGTCCAGCATAGTTAGAGTATCGTACCACCTATCACTAACCTGGAAAAAAGATCAGGATTTGAAGTATGGTTTCTATGAATGTGTATTGCTTTTATAAATCATAACATTAAAAAAATTGGAAGAGATCATCTGTGTTTAATATAAATCTATAAATGGAAATGCTTATTTCATGTGTCTTTTATAAGCATAACATCTTATTACTTTATTGGTAGCATCTGTATATACTTGTATGATGTTTTGATCTTCAGTTAATATATTTTATATTTGTGGACACAAGTCCATCTACTAAAAGACATGAAAAACTTCTTTGTTTTAGAATGTTACTGAGGGAGATGGAGGAATATGATAATATTTGAAAATACGTAAGTGCTAAATGTGGAAGTCCATAAACTGCTCTGTACTCTGTTATTCTGTCCTTGTTTTGCATTTGGCTAGATTGATTTGAATTCATCTTCCCCTATTGGATGACATTCTGTTTCCAGCCATACTGTTTAAGAATATGTTAGTGAGTTATCTCTGAAAGAAAGTCTTCCCATTTCATCTTTGGATGATCTTCAGAAAAATATTTTGGGAGTTAAAAATAACTATATAAATGGTTAACAAGATAGTACATTAACCCATAGTCTGTTTCTCTTCCATTATGGATAAAAATTACAAAATAAAGGGTCTTATTGCCAGTTTATGCTATAGTATAAACTTTTTTGCTGTTAATAATCTCAACATTTGTTTTAATTATATTACGTGTGCAGACTTATTAGTTTAATAATTACACAGACATATTCCCAGAATATGTATGAGGGAAATACTATTTTTTAATTTTAGATGCTTAATAGTGCTTATGTTGAAAATAAACAAATAGAGGTATGTTTTTCTTGTGCCCTTGTTCACGTCTTAAAATGAGAAATCAGATCAGCTGAGGATGTATACCTCAAATGGAATGTCAGATCTTAGCATTCTGATTTTTCAGTCTTGATGCATTTTTTAAAAACTTGTTAAATAGGAAATAATCACCACTTTTCAATTTAAGTGTGTTAGCTTGGTCAGGAAGAAGGTATTGTTAGATCATTTTAGTACTTAAAAGAATTTGAAACTTTTTCTATTAATATTTCTTGCCAGAAACAAGTAATAAAAATAAAATTTTGTTTCAGTCTTTAATCAAATAATAATGCCATTTCAGAGTACATAAGATACTGGATCCAAAAACGTGAAAAACATAAAGTAATACCTTTCAGTGAACTGAATCCTATTTATAAATGTACTAGATGTAGATAGGTCATTGATTTAAAATAAGCTTTTGCAGTTTCCTTTTGTAACCATCATAGCTTATTTTAAGAAAATACTGTCTCTTTTCTCAAGTTAGGTATTTTGAATGCCACATTTTTTAAATTAGTGCATATTTTTGACAGCTGAGAGTCAGCTTTAATAGTTAAAGGAAATGAACATGTTTTGCCAGATGGACATGAGGATACTGAAATGGACTTCCAACAGTCTGTCTCCACGTAAACTGTTTCAGAGACCATAGTAAAGAAAATGGTGTCTGAGTTTGGCATAGACTAGGCTTATCCAGCAGAAGAGGAGCAGACACCAGTATCTCATAGTAGATGCTGCATCTTCATTTATTAGATCATTGCCTAGAAAGCTCTCTCTGGAATTTAAGTGCTGATGATGGAGTATTCTGGCATCAGTCAGGTGGTATGCACCTCTGCATGTCGTGTGATTTACTGAGCCACTTATAATGCAGCAAATTAGCTCTACCCCTGAGCAAAAGAAGTGGTACATTAGATAGAACTTGGGAGTTGGGATGCTAGAGATTTGACATCTCTCCTCAAGTTTACTGCTACTGTCTTTGTCATCCTTTAAGAATCTATTTTACCTTTCATGTGGAATGTGACTCTGCCATTTTAGGATTATTAAATGTAATCTCTTTGGGACTCTTGTCTGCCTCATAGCTTTCTTTTATAGGCTGTAGTTTGAGCAACTTGGGATAATCTGCTGTGTGCTTATCCCTTCAGGTGTTAGTGAACTTCATTTTCTGTTAAGTGACTCCACTAATTTTCTACAGGGATTCTGCTGCTGGTCACTTTTGCTTCTAGGTTAACTTTGTTTCACATAGGTATATATTTAATTATGTGAAGGGAAAAATACAATCTTTATTCCTTTATGAGAACTGTCTATGTCAGTTGTGGAGGAAATACAGTAACCAAATACATATAATTATCTGCTGTATATTCCAGACTTCCATAAATCTGCCAAGTTAGGAAGACAAATTAAAGAGGTTTACTAAGTTTTAAGGAAAGAAATAAAGATCAGAAACTAGGAAAAATTTATCTTTTATCTATGGTAATTTAATTCTCTAATGTCAAGTGCAATTTGAATTAGTACCCAAGATATTAATTTTATCCTATAATTATGCAGTCATTAAGATGAGATAAAAATAATTTCTTAAAGAATCTTAGAGAATTTTAACTGATGATGATTCTCATATTCCTCTCATTGCTACTTGGAGAATTCAAAGAAAACACATGTAATTGGATTGTGAGTTTATCATCACCAGCAATAGATGGAACTGATTCTTATACTTAACAGGGTCTTAACTAGGGTCCTGCAGATCTAGATAGGCATTATGAATAGAGAAATGTTATTATCAATCAGTCAGGAAATATATGCACTCGCAGGTAAGTATTAGTCACTGTGGTGTAATACAGCCAGTTTATATAGTTCTCTTTTTATCACAGTCCTTAGAGCTGTCCAGCCCTGCTTGCTTGCCTGTTTTCATGCCCTCTCTTATAGAAAGCCACTTCAAAATTGGGTACTTTCTCCCCAGACCCATTTCTGTTGGACTCATATCTCATATTCAGAACATAACTACCATAGACTGCATCATCAGGTGTTACGGTCATCACCACCATTGTAGCCACTGTGGCTCTGTAAAAGTATTTGTATATGTGTGTGATCTCCTTTAAAGCTAATGGTAATCTTAGGTCATAATCTGGTATGTAGGTTTCATTGTACTAATTACACAGGTAAGGACAAAAAGTTTATGCAAGGTGATACATTCAGTGACATAGCCCCATCTGAAAATTGGGTTGCATTCTAACACCCTTGCTTGTCATTGCTGTACTCTACCATTTCCATGTCTTCCACGAGTGTTGCTGGGGTTGTGGTCAGGGTCCTATTTTAACAGACTTGCCTTCGGGCTGCCAGCAGCTCACTGAACTGCCCCTCAGCTTTTTAATCCTTTCCTACATGTGTCTGCTCATGGAACTCATGATTCATATCCCAGGTATTTAATGAAACTTATTAAAGTTGGTAAGTTAACTCTTTTAGGGGGTAGCAGTCATGTTTTCTAAGGGCCTCTTAGTGCTAAAAATCATTAGTTCTATGACTCTTCCATTGGAAGGTCCACTAGAAACATTACTCACCCAATAAAAAAGAAATTTTATAGTTTAATAAGAAACTCCAAAATTAGTACTGTGGTTTTCTTGATTTCTTACATAGTGCATATTTCTCCACACGTGTGGAGAAAATGTTTTTCATACCTCTTTCAGAAAGACAGACTTTTAGATTAAAAAAATGAATAGTGGATTATATATTATATAATGAATATAAAATTATATATTATATAATGCATATAAATATTATAAATGAATAATGATTATATATTATGTATTGCTTTGCAAGACATTAATGATGAAGCTTAACTTACTACATTGCCTCTTGTTTTATTGAAATTTATTTGACTTCCCCATTTAATCAAAATACATTAAAACCTCAGTTATTCACATATGGATTATTCTTGTAAATCTTGTAAATTCTTCCTTATTAATCTTTCATACTTGCTTAACTTCTCCAATGCACCCAACACCCTGTCTTCCTGCTCTCATGAGTATATAAGCAGGTTGTAATATTAGCTTAAGCAAAACAAGATTGGAATGGTTCATTCGTCAAAACCATGCAGTGCAAACCATAGCCCAGCACATGATTAGTGGTTTTTGTTCTTAACTGGCTGACATTTAAGAGTGAATGATGCTTTCCAGCTTTTCCCCACAAAGATCACAATTGATTTAACAATGTTTTAGAATGACACCAAGACATTTTTCTCAATGATGATGAAGCATTAATTTCTACAGTATATAGCTCAGTAAAATCTTAAAGCAGTTTTCCCATTAGTTAATATCTTTAGGTTCTGTTGCCTGCAGAATCAGATGCCTTTAGGGTATCCTAAATGGAGTTCTTAGCCCAGTAATAATCGACCTAGCAACATTCCCTTTCTTTCTTTTTTTTAAAGATTGTATTTATTTATTCTTAGAGGGGAAGTGAGGGAGACAGAGAGAGAGAAAAACATTGATCTGTTGCCTCCTGCACACACCCCAACCCGGGACCAGGCCCTCAATCCAGGCATGTGCCCTGACCAGGAATCCAACCAGCAACCTTCTGCTTTGTGGGACAGCACTCAACCAACTGAGCCACACTGGTCAGGGCAGCATTCCTTTTCAACCTTTTACCTCCTAACGACTTTCATTATTCTTTTAGGCTGACCTTTTTGTTTCTCTGTCCTGTGTATCAGGTCATCTCTTTGAGCTAACAAAAGACAAGTCACTCATAGCTTTGAATTCTAATTCTTGCCCCCTAATGATTCGGTTGCTTTGAGCAAGGCATTTACTGCAAGAAAACTGTCTCTCTGTCTCTCAGCTGTATGAAGTGTGCTTTTGAAAGTTAGTTAACTTTAGACTTTTGAAAATTGGTTGGCTACTGCTGCTATTACAGCGAGGGGAAAGCTAGAATTTGTGACTTTCTGGCATATGATTTCTTAATGTACACTTCTCTTTACGTGCAGGAAGTATGGCTCTGGTTCACCTTATTCCTTAATAAGTAGTTTGTGTGGCTCCTCAGTCGTCAGAGGTGACCTGATACACAGGACAATTATATCTCTTTTGATATAATTGTTGCCATCTGTCATTACTCTTTGCATATGACCCTATAACCAACTTTTACTCCTCAATGACAGAGTTAACATGTTTGATGCATAGTTTGATACAATATATGTACCTTTAAAGTTTATTGTTAACTATTTGAAAAACAAGCAGTTTTATTAAGTTTGAAGAATATTTCTTGAACTATAAGCTTAAATTAATTTGGATATCAAAATTAAGCGGACATAACTATTGAATGAAAAAATTACCATCTTCTAAGTAGGATGCGCTTTTAATTCAAAGGAATGAGTCTTCAGTTAATTTGACTGCTTTGTTATTAGTCAGGTTTGGCTTCCTGCCACTGGTTATTAGAATGTCTCAGTGGTGTTCATTCTTAGTTTTCCATTTAGTAGATAACATTTAGCTTATAGAGTTTTAGTATTGATGGGGCCTGTCCCATGCATACAGAAATAAATTTTATAGCGTGCAACTTGTCTAATAAAGTTTTGGTGAAATTGTCATTTCAATATTCAGATTTTGTGCATCTTTCCAATTATTCTCTAATACATATACTACCCTGACATTCTAGGGTGCCAGTATTAGGAATGTTGTGCTATATCTTGTATCCTGAAGGAGCTATTTGAAGTCTCACAGTCAAATTTTTCATGGAGTTATACCTGAAAGAATATAGTTGTGAATTATGTTTGGCACTTTTACAGGACATTTTAAAAGGCCAATATAATAAGAAATCTTTATGTTATTGAGATACTAAATTGAAGTTTATTGCAATATTTGATATTTCAAAGAACTTTCAAATTTTTCTACACAGCCTTCAAAGAAATGGATCTTACATTTCATCCTAGTATGTACATGTTTGTGTGTATATCTCTCTTGCTTTCTTGAGCTTGAAATTCTGTTTTCTATTTTATTCTGTTCTTTTTAAATAAAAAATATTGGTTGAATCTACCTAATTGATTTTATGGCCCCTACCATTTTTGAAAAACCCTGTCCTAGAATTTTATTTCCTGGGTATTTTCTTAATCAGTGTTTATTTTAATTTCAAGTATAGTGCTAAATAAGGCTGAGTTTGCAGTTAGCCTACCTACCTTTGTCACTTGACTATTTGGGGCAAAATAAAATGTCCGTGTATGTTATAATTTTAGACCCAATACTGGTTATGTTAGAACTGCTTAGTTTGATTATTTGTAAATCTTTAACAAAAAGCATTTATTTATAAGTATAAATTAGAGGTTTTGACAGTAATTGTGATAATGAGCTCTCCATATTTCATTTACTTTTTGGTCATGGGAAATATGTTCATCCATGATGGTTTATGAGCAATTATCTCCATTTATGCTTTAATAGTATGACTTAAAAGCTGAGCCTCTTCCAGAAGAGACTGTCACTAGTGTCTAAAAATAAAGGTGGTTTCAGTTGTCTTTGTTTTAATCTAGAATAGAATGCCACTGAAAATAGTAACATTCTGCTCCAAGAACATGTTAAGTAATGGAACCTATTCTTGTCAACATATGCCTAGTAGAAAGTTCTGCTCCCTGTATGAAAATCAGAGACTTTTATTTAATATCAAAGCAAAAAACAAGCTGGTCATTTTCATTCTGCTAAAGTGCAAATGTCTCATTGTTGCATACTTCCTTTGTAGTCAATAATTATGCAGCATCTGATATCGAATAGTTAGTTGTTACCTTGGGAACAAGGTTTAAGTAGAGACAATGCAAGAATACTAGAATATCGTTGTCTCTCCTCAGTTTTTAAAAAGCTATTAAAAAACAGTGATTTTAAAAATAGAAATCAACATTAGTAATGGCTGTCTGTGACTCGATACACTGCCCCACCTCCTGGTAAGATGTGGATAATAGCTCACTTTCCTGCTTTCATCCAGAAAAACGGTTTTTCTGGATATTTAAAAAGATAAAACTTCATTCTAATTTTATGTCTTAAACATTACTAATTCAAGAACATACCCATATGGTATCACAAGGGATACTTTTGTGTTTGTGTACCTGTAAAAGTTTTTTCTTTGTATTTTCACTGTCATGTTCTAATCTAAGTTTTCATCACCTCATTCTGAGATATTATACTAATCTTTTGACTCTGTACTCCTTTCCCTGTACCTCATCACTATCAGCCCCTATTTCCCCATTATCTTAATCTATTTTCCTTAATTTGGAGTTTTTAAACACGTTATTTTATCTTCAATTATATTGACTATCAAGAACATGTCACTGTAACAAACACCTACCCTATGCAAATTTGCTGGATAAAGACAACCCACTTACCAAAATGATAGCAATATTTTCCTGCTGTCAACATTCTTATATACACATCTGTAAAACAACTAGCTAGATATATTTGTCTTTAATTTTTTTATGTCCTTATAATGTTTAACTTGGGTGGGTGTCCTCCATGGCTGTTAAGTAAAGAAAAGCAGTTTCTTTTTTCTATTTAAAAAATATTTAATTCAAGTATACACAGGTAGGAATGAAAAACACTAATTTTCTTTGCTATTAAAATTTTCTTGTGAATTGAACAGATATGTTTTATTACATATTTATTGCTGTTCACTTACAGTTTCCATTTTTCCCTACATTACTCTCCCCTGCCCTACCCACCCCCAACCTTCCACATTCATTCCCCCCCCCACTCCCTGTTGTCCTTATCTGTGGGTCCTTTGTACAAGTTCCATGACTTGACCCTTCTCCTCCTTTCTCCCGTTACCCTCCTCCCCTCTGGTCACTGTCAGTTTGTTCTTTATTTCCAATTATATTTTTTTGTCTGAAGTACTGTTGGAGTTGTGTTCGAATGTTGAATTTAACATAGAAGATAAAGGCATTAAATATCCAAAGTTTCTTTTAAATGGCCGTTCCAGCTATATTTTGGGAGATAGAATTACTTATATCTGTTTGGCTTTGGTTTTACATCACAGTGTTAACTATTTCTGTCGTGATTTTTTTTTAAATAAATGAGCCATTGGAGGTGCATTCTAAGGCATTTCATGCTGATACTGAGCATGTTTGTGTTTTGTTTTTACAATGACTATTTAAAATTAATCAAATCAACTTTTGAAAATAAGAGTAATCAAGAAGTCTTTCTCTTCTCTGTGTGACTTATAAACCACTCTATCATATTTTGATTTAGACATGGTATGTTAATGTAGAGAGAGAAAGACTGAATTTTAATATTGGCTTACAAACAGGATGCTTTATAAACCTGTTTTTTCTTTTTTGAGCATTAGTCTCTTCTCAGGGTAGGTTTTATACATTGCTTTAGATACAAGAATTGTCAGTTAAGTCCACACAGCCTAGTAAAGGAAGGGAGAACCCATCACATCAGGGGCTCTTAAGAAGTACCTGAGATCCTGTGCAGAAGCTGAGTACAGCCTCTGCTGTGGGATGATGGGAGGCAGTTGTCCAGAACAGCTCAGATGGAAGCTAAGCCTAAGAGGAGCACTTTGGGGCTGTGGCTAGGAAGGCTTTTGTTGGTTGTCTCAGCCAGGGGGACAGTTCTTTCTGGGCCCAGAATTGTGACAGCTATATTAAAAGCAGAGAAGAGAAAAAAGGAAACATTTCATCAATGTTCAGAAGAACTGTTTCTGGCATTTTTTGATCTGGTTTTGACCACTATCCTAAACTGAATCCAGAAAGAGCATGTAGCAGTTTTTCTGCTGGGATTCACCATCTGAGAGGTACAGTCACTGAAATAGAGAGTATGTTTTACCCAACACATACAGACTACTGCCACCCCTTGCATTTAACTGCTGGCATTTATTTGTATGTTTTGTAGTGATCTGTGGGGTCTCTTATCATCGTGTTTATGTATGGTACTTCAGATTCTCGCTTAGTAAGGGAAAGCTAGACAGGGAAGGATGAACGAGTCCATACACGCTTATTTGAACTACCATGAAATCAAGACAAGACACACACATCCTGCTGATTGTACCTTGTTAGCTGGGGTGATTCATATTCTAGGGACAAGAGGATGATTTTTTGATGATGAGTTTTGGTTCACTTGCTGAATCTTGATTAGTAATGTTGTGTTCTACTTTGAGTTAAAAAAAAAAGACAAAAAACTTGTGTTCTCACCAGATCTCTCTTTGATATGACTATTCTGGGGATTAGAGAGGAATGACACTCCGTATTTTCTACCTGATTATTTGTAGGTCATAGTTGTCGACCAAATTCTCAAAGGTTGTCACAGTTTATATGCCCAGAGAAATATTCCTTCATTGTGACAGTTAATGTAGTCAGGCTTTTGAATTTCTGTTTTTAGATGCTGTGTGCTCTTAACAAGTTTGGGTTACTGCCTGTAGCATGACCTTTTAAAAGCTCTTCTTCTCAAATTGGGGGTGAAGGGATTAAGTAAAGGAAAAAAAAAAAAACCTCTTCTTCTCACTAAGTATCACAGAGCTGATCTTAAAACTTTTACCATTTGACTTCTCTGTGTTGATGTGACGTGTGCATGGAGCTCACATTCACTGTGTGCTTTCCTTCTTTTTGAATTGTTGGAACTGGCAGAGCTCCTGAGTCAGCAGTGCATTTGTTTTATGCCAAGATACAACTCCGGTTTTTTCAGTACTGGATCTACATTCAAAGTTGATGGGTTAAATTTTTTTTTAAACACTTATTTGTGGACCATTTGAAACGTGCTGATATTGCTTTGAAATTTCTGAAGCTACATCATTCATTTGTGATCCATGGTGTGGCCACCAGAATACAAAGTTGACTTATTCTTGTGGTGAATAAGATCCAGGAATGAAAAGAAGACCTCTTTCTCTTGCTATTGGTCAAAGTAAGAAGTAACATTTAGTACGTTGTTGTCATTCTTAGTCACATTAACTCTTAATGCTTTCTTGACACATTTGTTTAGAGAAAATATTCTTAAAACATGGACATCTGCTTTACATGCAGTGGTAAAAATCTTCAGATGACACATGACTGGTGCATTGAATTAACCCTATTAATTAGGCTTGAGAGTTATTCAAGGAGAAAGACACAGCTTTGTGGCAAAGTGCCAAACACATGCCAGTTTGAATAAAATGCACGCTTTTTCTGTTACTTTCCCCCTTTCCCGTTGTTTGAGCATCATCAAGTCATTTTATTCTTGGTGGGGATGGCAAAGGGGAATCAGACAATAGTGGGGAGAGGAGTTGTATAGAGTAGTTTTATTCCTGGGTATGTATATATATTTTATACATCATCAAAATAAATATGTACTTGCATGCTCACATACTGTGAAAAGCCAGATGAAGAGAACACTTTTGGCTCCAGGTTAACCTTCCTGTTTTAATTAAGAAAATGAGGACAAATACTGATTATGCTAATATGTTTTAGAGTGTTCCCCACTTTCAGTATAAGATTTCTCTGAGAATGCATTTCCTTTGCTATTATCAAGCATGATTAATGTGCCACATAGGGTTAACTGTGCTCTCTCCCCAAAGACATCAAATGGGAGGCAGCATGTTGAAGCTAAATTATTCTATTCGGAGAGGAATCAGTGATTGATTTAAATATAAAAGGATTAATTGGTCCCTGAACCAGACTATTAAACTGTACTGTGATCTTGACTGAAAGTGGAAGAATTACAAGTGCATTGCGTAGAATAAATTAACGCATTTTCTTGGCTTTAATTTTTTTTTTGCTGTATTGCTTATTGTGGTTTTACGTACTGCACTGTATTGTATGCTTAATTGACGTAGAGAGGATTCCGTGTATAATGATTAAATGGGAGAGAGGAATAGAACCATCCATTGTGCTTGGATGGTAGTTCTTCCAGGGTGGCTGAAAATATCTCCAGAGAAGGAGTATTTCTAGGAACTCATCAGTGATGACTCCAGGCACAAAAGTTAAGTGTTACTGAGTAAGAAATGTAATGATTTACATTCTGTGTGAACATTGTGAGTACATGAACATCAGCTAACAGTGGGTAAATTCAGCCCTTTATCATTGAAAGACCTTAATTGGGACTTTAGCTCTTGAGGGTAAGGTAGTGTAATGACACCATGCTCAGGGAGAATTTTCTTTTTTTTTATAGCTTTCTATTTAAATAATACCAATTTTTCTCATTTCAACTCACAGACTGAAACTTCAGTCTGACAGGAGGATGCCCCTCTTGAAGGCTACCAGACTCATGTCTCCTTTCCAGGGAGAGTAAATTTATGTTTATTCACCTCTGTTACTTGCTGCTGCTAAAAATGGGTACTCTTGTAGGGTCTGCTTTCAAATAGTAATCCTGGCAATAAAGGGAGAGCAGAAAAGTTTTGGCTCATTGGGCGGATTTAAGAATTTGTGTATTTGAGGCTTTACTGGCAATACACATTTCAAGTTCCAGAGTGGTATCTTCAAGATACATCTCTTTACTCTGTCTGAGTACATCTTTCCCTTATTAGTTGATGTACTTTGTGTCAGTATTCTAGTTTGAATGGGACATTTTAAAATAGTCACAGCTTATTTGAGAACTGAGATATAGCATCATTAGAATTTCAGAACCAAAGGCACCATTGAAGGTCATCCTGTCTCTCACCCCTTTCAGTAACACCTTCAGGATAGCAAGTAAGTCCTGTAAACCCATTTTTTTTCTTTAGATGATCTGGTTAGAAAGTATTTGTTACATTGGATTGGAATCTATTTCTCTGCAGTGTTTCTCTACATCAGTGGTGCTTGTCTGTTGTGCCTAAGTTCTGTGCATCTGGTGTACACGATTCTGGTGTACCATGAAGTATTGACCCACTATGTTGCTACATTTTGATCAGTGTGTACAATTGATATTTGCCATGATGAGAACAGCATATACTATTCTAACAATGAGCAAAATAGGTTTCATGGCATGGTGTAGTGGAATGTAGCTTGTGCGTCAAAGATTGTTTACTCCCTTCCCTAAGCTCTCTCATCTCTTGGTTAAATATCTATACTTCCATGTCATTATGTGTGGTGGTTTTAAGTTCTTTCTGTTTTCTCTTTTGAACGTGTTCCAGTTTGCTTAATGTCCTTTTAAGTGTGGTATACACAGGTAAACTAGACACCCTAAGCATTTGCTGACTAGCTTAGAGCTGGAGCAGAGTACATTCTTAGTTCTCTTGTTCTTAACCAGTGATTTTTTACATTTTCTGTCCCATCCTATCTGTTGCACAGGGCAAATGCTTATTAGAAACTGGTTTCTCACCAGGGCAGTGGTTTTTAGGAGAGATGGGCTTGTTTGATTTAAAAAGCAGCTTCCCTTGTGGATTCTAATTACCATCCACTTCCCAACACTGATGTTGTGCATATTCTACATCTAATTTATTGTTGCATCTTATGATTGCCTTAGTTTCTTTTGCCAGTTACATTTAGATGCCTCCTATTGTCAGTTAAAACCCTCTGTAGTTGTTCTTCAGAAAGTCCTATACTTAACACAGGCAACGGTTGAATTTTAGGCTAACTCCATCTGCCTTTATTATACATATATCATAAGTACATACAACTCAATGAGCTTTCCCCAGTAGAGCACATTTATGTAACCTGCACTCAGATCAAGAAATAGAAATTTACCAGTACCTCAAAAGCCTCTCTCATTCTCCTTTCAAGTCACTTCCTCTCCCCTCCCAAGCATAAGCAATATTCTGAGTTCTAACAGTTTAGTTTATTTTGCGTTTTATGTAAATCACACAGTATGTATTCTTTTGTCTCTGTCTTTTCTTGTTTAACATTGTTTGTGGTAGTTTTTCAGGTCCTTGTGTGTAGTTGCAGATCATTTATTCTGATTGCCATATAGCAGCATCCTATTGTGTGACTCTACCTCACTTTATTTATCCATTGTATTATTGATGGGAATTTGGGTAGTTTCCAGTCCTGATAAGTGTTTAAAATTAGTAAGTAAGTCTTGGCCAGAGTCAAAAGTGGTAGATCTGAAGTCTCTTGTTCATGAGTAAATAAATGACCCAGTTTTATCCAGAGAAAAGCAACCAACGCATTTCTCCCCTACATTTATTAGCATTATGAAAGAGAAGAATTATTTAAGTGGAAATCTCTGAATTTAATGTAAAATTAAATGTGTTGTTGCCTCATTTAGTGTTCAGATTGTGATATTAATCAGATTCATAGGTGTGATACTAATTAGAAAAATTGGTTCTATTCAGATGATAATTTGATTTAAATAGTATTTTATAACTTCATTTGTTTTCAGTGTATTTTGTTACTAAACTTAGTGAATTTTATTTTTTAAAAAGATAGTTCTGAGAGGAGAAAATAGGAATGTGTTTGTTTGCTTTAAATTTTTTAAACTCCAAGTAGAAGTAGTGGGGGTAGGGGAGAAGCGGGGTGGGGGGAGAGAGAGGGAGAGATGGACAGACAGACAGGTGCATGCTCCTGTCACAAAAATTAAGCAAAGCCACAGCTTTCTTTTCTTTTTCTTTACCTGTTGTTAGGAGAAATATCATTAAAAGACATGCTTCACATACTGGCTTACTGAAAACACAGTAGCAGTACCACCACCCTCCCCTTAAAAGAACCTGAAAATGTCAAAGCAGAGGTTGCACTGTGTCTCTTTTCCTCTCTCTAGAGCCTCTCAAACTCAGACCCAGATGCTCCCATGCATCCCCTTGGCTCTAAGTACTACTGATAAGCAAACTTCTCCCAAGTGTGGTGTCTTACCCTCACCTCTTTTCCTCACTGAGGTGTCTGAACTTCCTTCACAGTGTCTGTACTTGCATGATTATCTGCTCTGTTTCTAAAGTACATCTTGAGTCCGCGGCCCCTTTCTTTGTCTCTCCTGCTCCCAATGTACTCTAAGCCATGCTTTTCTCTCACTTGGGCTGCCAAAATACCCCTCTAGCTGTTTTCCCTGTTTTAACTTCTTTGTAACAAATTGTCCAGAGAGTAACTAAAGTGAACTTTTCAAAATATAAATGAGACTGTTAACTCTTCACTTAAAATCCTGAAGGGTTTTACCAGTGTATATAGAATTAAATGCAAACCCCATTCCATTGTTGAAATGCTTACATGGTCTAAGCCCTTCTCACCTCTTTGACCTCATTTTGTACCTGTCTCCTTCCTATTTATAAGCTTCAAACATAGTGGCCATTCCGTTCCCCAAGCACATTAAGTTTGTTTCTATACTTCTGACCTTTGTATGTGCCCTCTGCCTAAGCCTTTTCTCTTAGGTCCCTTGGGGGTCAGGGGCTAACTTCCTTCTCCTCCCCTCCCCAACCACCACTGTTTCCCATGTAAGGTGTGTCATCTCTTAGCCCTGCCTCCCTTCACTGTCCTCTCAAATACATCATCTTGTTTTGTTTTCTTCATAGCTTTTCCCCTGAAATCATCTTTTAGAAAACCTTTAAACTGACTCCCCCAGCGGAATGTAAGCTCTGTGAGAATCAGGATCTGTGGGCCTTTGTTGCTGTGATATGTTTGGCATTTAGGACAGTGCTTACACATGTGTTGAGTGAACAAGTGAACTGAAAGTTGCCTAAGAGACTGATTCTTGATAAAGAAAGCAGCTTCTGTATCAGAATCCTTAAATTGCTAAACCTTTTGCAAATTTGTGCTCTCAAAAATTGAACATTCATAATTTTAAGCATTCATATTTTTTGGTAGTGACCAGGTACTGATTGCATCTGATCATCATTAAATAAGTATCTACGTAACTACTATACACGTTAGAATAGTTCAAAGAGTGGGCACCAACTTTTGCACTGCTCTATCACCTGAAGAACTTTGTTTTCTCTTTGTCTCTTTAGCGAGTTACTGATGCCAACCTTACGTTAAATAAATATTATCCTTTAGATTTATAGTACCTAAGGACTCTGTTTTCTTTTATATTCTCTCAGTTGAATCTTACCTTATTAGGAGAAATTGCTTTTAACTATTAAGAATCAAAGTTAATTCCATTTAGAATTTATATGACATATTGCAAAACATGTATGTAGCTATCTGGAATTCATAATTTTAAGTAGACCATAAGAAAAGTATGGAAGCAGCTTATGTTTATTTTTCTGTGGGTTTCAGCCATCAGATTTATTTTCTTATGTTAGGGATAGGAGAATTGGGATCACAAGCAATGCCGCTGATTAAAGGCTGCACTGTGCTTTGTTTAAAGTAAAAGAAAACCTAGCTCTTGGTGTAGGCCTGTGTCGTGGGAAGAGTATGGAAGATAAATACCTGCTGATGACAGCGTTCTACCAAATAAGTGTCAATTCCAATTTTATTTTCCTTTTGCTGGGAAAACTGTGACCTTCTTTGAATACTGGCGAGTGAGACATTTTGCAACAGTGCTGAATATAAAAGGCCCTGCTCCCTGGTAGACTAATGCCAAATGGTGGGAAGTCTTTCAAGAACTTGCGAAGCCACACTGAGTGTCAGCTGCTAAATCTGAAATGGAGAGATTAAAAAAGTAGATTTTTTTCCTGCTTGTTTATATTGTAGGTGGTCTTTTAAAAATAGAACCAGAACCTTTTCTGTGAATAGGGCCATAAAATAATTGTCTGATGTTGTATTCTTTGTATATCAGCTCCCACTACATATATAATATAAAATAACACTATACCCCTATGAGTTCCTTAAATAGAATTGTGGTATGAGAGGGAAAAAAACATCTCAGTATGGGTCCTCCTCTGTTTTTCCTGTCTTATCCCATTCTAGAACTATTTAAGGTAATTTACATATAATAAATACAATGAGTCATGAAATGGTAAGGGTTTGATATTCATTCGTGATGGAAAGTGCAGTAGTAGAGTATGGAGAAATAATGAAAGCAAATGCTACACACCTAGCACCGGAATTGAACAGATCTCCCTTTTTTTGCCATTGCTTGTTTGACCATGTAGGTGAAGCCGTACTTGCTCTTGTTCACCTGATGAATGGCAGAACATTGGAATTCCTGTCTGCTTTACACTTTTTCAGCAGGTCATTTCTCCCACTGTGAACTGGGTGTGGGAATCTAGGCAGATGTCAGAGGTCTGTCCCTGTATTTCTTTCAAGCTGGCAAGGACTCCACCATATATCTGCCACTCAGGCTCCTCCGTGGAAATATGTTATAGTGGTTGGGTGTTTATGTAAAATATAAGTAAACGCTCATGATTTTAAGACGGACTGTACAAATAAATACATTTTGTAATCTGGGAAGATAGAGCATTTCACTTCAGCAGTAAGAAGCAATGGAGAAAGCTAGTTTGTACTCTCAGGCAAAGAGGCAAAAGGATATATCAAGTCTTAGCTATTTTAGTGTCAGCTGATTATTTCGGCTTCCTTACACTATATAATGCCTTAGTAGTACTTAATGAGAAAACTAGTAGAAAATTTTACATGGTTCTGCGTTACTCCCTCCCCATTTCTCTACCCTCCATTTTGTTACTATTTACCAAAAAAAGGATGAAAGGTTTTGTTTTTTATGCTTTAAAAAAAAAAAGGAATCCAAGCAGGTCTTAAAGTGAGCAATAAAAGGACTTTGTTGATTATGAGTTACCTAATATAAATGTCTCTTGAATCTGTATTATGTGCCAGGCACACTCCCATTGGATTTCCAGAGGGCTGTCCAGTGACTGTGACTAAATAATATGGCGCAGTTTAGTAACTCATCAGAGATTTAAATAAGATGACTTTCATAAACCTCCTCAAATTTTCTGTATGTTGGCTTCTGATTTTTGAGCGCATACCACTCTCTATTTTGGCATCTTAAAAATTATCTTACATAGTTTGTGCTATCAGGATGGGCACCCTCACACTCTGCCAGCCTTTGGATCAAGGACATACTGAGTCAGAGCCTCTGCACTGTCTGTTGGTTCTAGTAAGTAAGGTACCCAGGCAGAAACACGAAGTCCTTTAGGTCACTAGGGCGCTGTTTTGCATTAACGCAAGATACGCTCCTGCTGTGTGTTACCACTACAGTGCTAACAGTGGTCCCCTTGTGATGGAGAAGAATTCATGTACCGCCCCAGTGAGGATGGAATGGTAGAGAGGAAACAGTCATAAAGCTTGCTAATTTAATTCCTTGTGTGTGTGCGTGCGTGTGTAAACCATGTATGTACGTATTTATATATGCAGGCAAACTGATCACTGAAGCAATTTTGTATTGTAACAATGTCATTGGTAACTTTTTTTTTAGAAGAGTGAATGATGATTCATAGAGTGGTGATGCTAATTTAACAGTTCTAAGTACTATCCTTCATTTAAAAAATATATATGCCATGAACTTTTCCTGGACATTTTCATTGCCTTTGTAGTTGGGTTTAACTTATAATTTAAAGGGAAGATATATGAAATAGTGAATGAAAGCATCTCAAAGCTTTGTAAAATAGTTTAATCAGCTTTTATTTTTTGAATATTATACCGCCACCCTCTTTTAAAAAGAAGATGAAAGTGAAGGCCTGTCTGATAAGAGAAAAGTTAATATGCTAGGGAGCAAAGAATCTTGACATAGTCTGTGAATGCTGCCAAAGTAAATGGTATATATTTTTAAGGAAAGAAAGTGATAAAGTAACATTAGCAAAATATTCCCAAATGAGGGTCTATACAGTGAGGCAATTACTTCTTGCAAGAGATTTGGTTCATGACAACTTGGAAATTTTAAGATGAAGTTCTCTAAGTGTGTTCTGCATTGTGAATTTGTTATCAAAACACTATTACACCATGAAAAGGAGTTTATTAATTCATAATGCATTTTGAAAGCACATTGCATTCTGAAAACTCAGTGTAAGAAGTTAAAAAAAAAAAACCCTCTTTTTAAGATTTAGAATATTGTAAGAGAATAAAATGCTTTGGAATACTAGTTATTCCTGTGTTGCATTTCTGCAAGTGCTTTCCTAGCTATACATGTGGAACCCACACCAGTCCCTTGCATTTCCTCAGTAAACAGTTTTAAAAGTTGCCCTTTTCTCTGTCACTGGAAATTGCATACTACCTCCTTCTATTAATAATTAAACTTCTTCCCACTTAAAAAGTATTCTCTGTGCACATCAACTGTTCTTCTCATAATGGAACTTTCTAAAGAAGAGTAATTGGATCTTTGGTTGTGAATAAAACTGTTACTCATTCAGTGACAATATTAAGTTTTGTGTGTCAGGAGCTGTGCTAGGTGCTGGGAACACAGAGGGCAGTGAGACAGACATGATTCTTCCTCTCAGGGAGCTTACCTTTTGTTGAGAAAACCATCAAAATAAATTATTGCAAGTTATGACAAGCCCTATGAGGAAAAACAATTGGGTTATGGAAGTATTGGACATATTAATTAATGTAGAGAGAGGTGACATTAGAAAGATAGAATATAGTTTTACTTAATGGACCTCTGAGAATATAGAATTTTAGACAATAAGATGAAATATAGGATATTTTTTAAATAATAGGAAAACTACAGAGTACCTCCCCTTATTCCCTTGGGTGCATGTCATTCCTTACCCACTGATAATTCTTTGAGGTTCCGTAGGGTACAAACCAGAATAAAATATTATAATTATGTGATTTTTAAAAAAGATTTAATATTAAAGTACAGAAATTTTGACTGAGGTATCCTACCAGAATTTCTCCATCTGTAATTTTTTATCCCTTTTGAATTCTTTGGTATCTTGCTATTCATGTCAGGGAGTAGTATCATAGTTTCATGTTAGTATTTTTGTTCCTTTTAAAGTTCTTAGGCACTTTGCTTAGGAAACTATAAGATACTCAAGGGCTGATTCTGGTCTTGTTTATTTCCATATCCCTAAGTCTAGCACAGTGTCTGGCATAATATAGATAAATGTGCCTAATAAATATTCATCAATTTAGTAGGTTCTGATACTGCTGGTGCCAAACAGGAGGTAAGTGCTCTTGATAGCAGAGCAGTTGGCCACTTTGGAAAGCCCTTAAAGTTTTAGCATGGCAAAAGAAATAGTGATACACAAATTATTGGTCAGAACCTCTAATTTATACTCAGAAATAAATGCTTTCTTTTGAAAATTTACAAATACTCAAACTAAGTTCTAACATAACCTGTTGTACTTACTACGATTAATAATAAATCTTGACACTAGTAGGTTAAATTTCTTCCTTTGTTCTTTTTCAAAATTGCATTGGCTATTCTTGACCCTTTGTTCTTCCATATACATTTTAGCATCAGCTTGTCAAAAAACTTACTGGGATATTGGTTGGAATTAGATTAAATTTGTAGATCAGTTTGGGAAGAATTGTGATCTTCATTCTTACATCCAGAAATGTTACACATCTTTTAAAAGATTTTATATCTTTTATATTCTTCACGCCTAACATGTCTTTTATTAATTTATTTTCTAGGTAGTCATTGTTGTTGCTAATGGTGTATTTTCTTTCACTGTATTTTCTAAATGGCTTGTAGGAACACAGCTGTTGTTGACCACGTGTCTACTAACTTTACTGTCTTGTTCTCTCCTATTACTTCTCTTAGTCTATCTTGTCTACATTGAAAATCTAAGAGATTTATATCATCTGACAATAATGAGTGTTACCTCTTCCTGTCCAGTTTCTATGCCTCTTTTTCCCTTTTCTTGGTGTATTGCATTGACCTGAACATGGAGGACAGTGTTGAATACAAGGGCAGATATTCTTGTCTTGCTTTTTTTTTTTTTTTAAGGGAATTCTTTTAAAGTTTAACATTAAGGTCATTGCTTTGTCTGTGTAAGTTAGATAGTTTCTTTCAGCTCCCAGCTTGCTAAGTGTTTATTTTTAAAATAACAATTACTGGATTTTTAAATTTTAATATATGCTTTTTCACTTAATATTGAGATGAATTCTTTGATCCCCTCTTATCTCTTAATATATTGTTTTACAGTAATAGATATGCTGATGTTAATGCATTCTTGGATTCCAGCATAAATCACACTTGGTTGTGTTGTAGATCCCTGGATCACTTCTGCTTTCAGTTTACTATTACTTAATTTAGTACTTTGGCATTTGCGTTCACAAGTGAAATTCTTAGGTGATTACTTTCTTTTTCTGGTAAATAACTATACCTAGTTTTGCCGTCCAAGGTGTTACAAGCCTTATGGAAAGGGTTGGGAGGCTCTTCCTTGTTTATCATTTGCTGAAACAATTTGAGTAAAGATTGTTGTTTGAAAGTTTTATAAAACCTTCTTTGCTGGTGGGTGAGTGAATTTCTTAGTTATTTTAAAAATATTCTAATTCTGTAGAAAGTTATTCATTTCATGTGTCTCATTCATTGGCATAAAGTTACTTATAGCATTTTTATTATTAAAACATCCCTACTTTATCTGTGGTTACTTCCTCCTCTTGGTTCCCAGGATTGTTTGTTTATGCTGCCTTCCTCCTTGAACAGCCCTGGGCCCTACATTCCTTCCTCAAGTCAGTCAGTTCAGTGGTTTGTCTTAGTCTGTTCAAAGAACAGATACTGATTTTGTGAATTTTTTCAATTGCTTGTCTTTTTTGCTATTATTTTATGTGCTGTCATTTTCACCTTTCTGACTTCATTCACTTTACTTTTTGTTTTATACCCCCAACTTCTTGATTTGAATACTTATCTCACTTATTTTAAGATTTTCTTTTAGGCAATAAGGGTATAAATTACTCTCTAAGTACCTTTTTTTCTCAGATTTTGACATGTATTATGTTGTCATTCAATTTTAAAATGTTTTGTGATTTCCGTTGAGATTTCTTCTGTAACCCATGATTTATTTAGGGAGTGGATGTTTAAGTTTTCAAACAAACAGATTTTAATTTAACCTTTTTTTGTAAACTGTTGATTTTTAACTAAATTGCACTGTGGTTAGAGAATTTGTAATCTGTGTGAAATCAGTTCTTTGATATAGGGCTGGTCTTGCATCCTAGTACCCAGTCCATTCTTGCACATCTTCCATGTGTTCTTGGAAGAGAATAGATGGTTTGTTTCTGCAAAGCCAACATGTATACTCAAGTTTATATATTTTTGTAATTCATTTTTTGTATTCTTAATCATCTTTATTAATTGCACATTTGTGAGTTTCATCTTGTAATTCTACCAAATTTTAAAATACATTTCTAAGTCATATTGCATGCTGTATGGCTGTATACATACATGTTCAAGATTATTTAAATTTCTTGTTGAATTCCTCTATTAATAATGTAATGATGAACCTAATTTTTAAAAATTGTATTGTTATTTCTACACCAGGTTTATTTTTATTCAAATTTGCCAGGTATATCATTTCTACCTTTTATTTTCATTCTTTTGGTGTGATTTTATTTTGTGTGTCTTGGTAAGCATTATATACATGGATTACTTAATTTTTTCAGCCACTCTGCCAATCTTTGTCTTTTTGATAGATCATGAATGACATATCTTCCCAAATTCATCTTCATTTTTACAGTGATATAGCCACATTGCTTCTTTTTAAAAATTTCCTTTAAAATGGCGAACTCTCTCTAACTCAGTACTTTTGCACATGTAATTTTCACTTCTTAGAGTGGTCTTCACCAGTTTCCTGTTTCTTTAAGATGCAAGCCTCAGTCTAAATGGTCCCCCTTTTTTTCAGAGAAGCTTGTCTCTGACCCATCTTTTTCATTGAGTTTACTTTGTTTCGTACCCCAACTTCTTGATTTGACTACTTAGTTCTTTTATAACATAAGACTTATTTATAGATAATTTTGTGATATTAATATATTATACTAATCATTTTACTTACATATTGATATTTGATAGTAGTACAGGGAGGAAGATAGGATAACAGCCTTAAAGGGGTGAACATGGTCAACAGAAGGTATTTCAGGGTTGGGAATCTGGAGCAAGTGAAGAGATTGAAATAAAGAGAGAAGGAATATGGATGGGAGTACTTTTACCAAGAAAAGGAAATATGTAGTCCTTTAGGACTCTGGGAAAGGGTGAGGTAAGTGTAACTACAGACATGTTTAAGGTGGAAAAGAGGTTAAATAAAGAAACTGAATCAGGCTTGATTTACTAAGTAAAAGGTGGAGAATAAACGGAGTTGAGAAGGCTTGGAATACTTGTCAAGTGGAGTGCCCTAAGAGAGTAGGGATGAGACTCCAGTTTGAGTTTGAGTGAAATTACAGTGTTTTCGTTCTGGTATTCATTTGATAGTACCTTCTGCTCTATTCTAGTAGGGTGTTAGTAGAGATGAGGCAGGGGCTGGTTTAAGTTACATGTGTGATTATATTAGTGAGCGAATGTATTCTGTAGGGGTGAGTGTGGCATTGATCTGAGGTCAGACATCTTGAATGTGTTATGAGCACTATGTTAAGAAGGGTACCTGAATTCCTGTTCCAACTGTGTTCTAAACTGCTTGTGTAACGTTGGGCACAGACCTGCCTTCCCCTTGAAAGGGGTTGAGCTTTATCATCTCTAAATCCCTTTTCAGTTGTCAAATGATGGATTGTATGAAATAAATGAAGTTGAGTGATTAAAAGTTCAGGTAAAAGTGGGTGATGGGTGGGAAGAAGCAAAAACAGGTAAGGAGCTTGTAATAGCTTTTACCTCCTAACTTTCTAATAACACTATCTAACAATACATTTGTATTTGTAGAGCCCTTTGTTTTTAATATTTATTCACAAATGTGATCTCGTTTTACTTATATAAAAATGTAAGGTGGTAGGGGTAAAAATTAATACCCTAATTTATAGCAAGCTAGCTAGAGGAAAGAACATTAAATTTTAAGTCTGGTTCCAGCTGTGCCTCTAAAATGGCATTGGCAAACCAGAGTTTTAGCCCTTATTTGTCATCTGTTAAATGGGGGTGGGGGTGGCTTTTATATTAGACTG
This sequence comes from Anoura caudifer, assembly GCA_004027475.1. Taxonomy (NCBI): domain Eukaryota; kingdom Metazoa; phylum Chordata; class Mammalia; order Chiroptera; family Phyllostomidae; genus Anoura; species Anoura caudifer. The sequence goes on along the minus strand of PVKU01000893.1, from coordinate 250,185 downwards.
CCTGAATTTTACTTTTACTTAGGCAGATTTGTAGATCAGAGAAATATGATGGTTGTTATATATCTGCATTTCATCAAGACATTTGACATAATCTTTGTGCTTATCCTTTGTAGATAAGAGATAGTAAACAGGTGAATTTGTAGCTTGGGAATTATCTGATAAGATAACACAAGATTCTGTTCTCTGTGTAGTCTTTTTCACCATTTTTATCAGTGGTGTGGATAAAGATATTGATGGCTTGCTGATCAAATAGCTAGTATGTTGGATAATAGAATCAGAATCAAAGATGATCTCAGCAGGCTTCATCTCAGAGCCAAATAAATGACAAGGTAAAACACCATGGATTCTTGTAGTACGTTCCTCTAGTTGGGCCAGCAAGCACAAGGGTAGGAGGCAGGGGCTTCCTTCAGATCTTGCCTCCATTACTCTCTGTGTGACACATGGCCCCGCATTCACAAATATAAGACTATTGCGAATTCTCTTTTTCTCCACCAGTCATGATGTTTTATTCCCCAAATGCAACCAAAATCATTAGGTTTTTAAAGAGTATCCTTTCAGAGAAATTTTCTGCCAGGGTTAGCAAATTGTGTTTGCGTATAAATTCCCTTTCCCATTTTTATACAAATGGAAGAATATTACTCACACGGTTTATACCTTATGTTTTCTCATATTTATGAGTTCATGTTGGGGTTTTTCCCCATGTCAGTATGATCATTTTCTCTTGCATGGTTGCACAGTATTACTTTGTAGGGATCTATCATAGTGTAGTTAACCAGTCCTTTACTGATGGCCATGTTGCTTATTTTTAAACTATTACAAGCAATGACTATATGGTAGTTTTTTCTGTGGAATAAAGTTTTAGAAGTGGTATTGCTAGGCCAAAGGGGGATTCTACTTTCTAGTCTCAGTACTATCATCCTTGCCCTCTTTCTTCATACAGCCCTAGAAAAAGTAGACTTTTATATAGCTGGGAATGGGTTTAGGTACCATCAGATTCAGCGTGGTCTAAGTGTGGTCCTTGAATCAGAAGTGCCAGCCATATCACTTGGCCACTTGACACAAATTCACATTTGTGGGGCCCATCCCAGCCCTCCTGAATGAGACTTCTGAGGGGCCCAGTAATTTGTGCCAACAGCTGATTTTACATATAAGGAAACTATGTTCAGAAAGGTAAAGTAAGTTACCGAAAATTATATAATTATTGATGGCCTCTGTTACATTTCCTCTGTAACTTGCTGTTTCTCCTATGCTGTTTTTAATTTTAAAAGACATTTTGTTTTTCAAGTTATCAATATAAAAAATAAATCATTGATTCAATTCCTACCTTTGTCATTTATGCTTCTCCTCTGTGACTTTTGGGAAATTCAAATGAATACTATTTTGAAGTTTTCATCATGATTCTTTAGATTCAGCTGACTTTTTAAAACCAAGCCTTAAATTGGCTCCGTGTTATTTTTCACATACAAGTCTCTTTGTTGTCTGGAAGGTGACCTGTGACTTCTTTTTCAGACTCCTTTTCCATCATGTCACATCATTCCTCCCTTTTGAATTTCCAAACTATTGGGTTGGCCAAAAAGTTTGTTTAGTTTTTTCCATAAGCTACTTCTGGTAGTGCTTAGCGGTCTTCAACTTCATTCAAAACAATTTTGTTAGATTGTATGGCAACAGCTGTCATATCAGTGTGCATTTAAAAAAAACTTATCAAAATTGGTGAATTTTTATACAGCCATTTTAATATTGAAGATGGAAGAAAATATGCAGCATTTTTGGCATATCATGCTTTATTATTTCAAGACAGGTAAAAATGCAACTGTAATGCAGTGTATGGAGAAGGTGCTGTGACTGATCAAATATGTCAAAAATGGCTTGTGCAGTTTTTTGGTGTAGTATATTGACTATTAACATTTTGGCCAAGTAACTCTTTGCAGTGGGGCTGTCTTATGCACTGGAACATGTTTAGCAGCACCCCTGGCCTCTACCCACTGGAAGCCAACAGCAGAAGATAGCCTACATACTCAAAATATCCAGATCAATAAAATTATTGGCAAAAATGAAAAATGTGTCTTCTGTTTTACACAAAAAACTAAATGGACTTTTTGGGCAACCCGATATATTCTGTTCTTGGCTATTCTACTCCTGCTGTCTCTCTCACCTTTTCTCTGTACTATTGAAACCCTATTTTTACTGGTTCTTGTCTTCTTGAAGCATTTGGATCTTCCAGATTGAACAAATCAGTATACCTTTGTCTTCCTATACCCCCGCACTGAAATTTATAGATGGAAAATTTACCAGCCCATTATCAGTACACTTATATTTTGATCCCTGTTATGTGCCAGGCATAATGTTATTTATTGAAGATATGTTTCTGGTGTCATTTTCACAAATAAAGGACATTGTTTTATTATTATTGATACTGTTTTATACTCATAGCATAGTTTTCTCATTTTGAACTTGAAACTCAAAAAGCATGGTATCAAGGGGATGTTGAATTCCTATTAGCATTTTGTTTTTCTTTTCTACTTCTGTATTTGCTTGGCTTTATTTTATTGATGGGGCTCATCTCAATCTTTTGTTAGTTTATATGCTCCTTCATGGCAAGGGCCATGTTTTATTCAGCATCACTTCGGGCTCCTTGCACCATCCATTGCGCTTACTTAGTTGAAGGATAAATATTGACTGCATTTTTTCATGAACAGCTTGGAGTCAGTGGAAAAGAGAACCTACTCTGTGCTACCCCCTCAGTATCTCTAACTCTAACCAGTTGTTTTATAAATATGCTATTGACTATATGGGATAATAGGTACAAATAGGGATAAGTCAGTTCAAACCCCAGCACTGAAATTTATAGATGGAAAATTTACCAGCCCATTATCAGTACACTTATATTTTGATCCCTGTTATGTGCCAGGCATAATGTTATTTATTGAAGATATGTTTCTGGTGTCATTTTCATAAATAAAGGACATTGTTTTATTATTATTGATACTGTTTTATACCCAGAGCATAGTTTTCTCATTTTGAACTTGAAACTCAAAAAGCATGGTATCAAGGGGATGTTGAATTTTTTAAGCATTTTAAATAAATTTTAGTTACTGTCTTAAGTTTACTGTGTTGTGTTAAATACCCATATGCCAAGATTGGGTGTTACCTATTGATGAAAGTTCACGTTCTAGTAAAACACAATTTTCTCAGGTTATCTTACCATACTTGTCAAGGAAGAATATATGCTTCACTGTGTGGTAGAGTGGACATTTATCATTTTTATTTCAATTTATCTTTAAAGCCTTATGATTTTTTTACTTTAACAAAACTTAATGTTTTGAGTAGTACTCAAAATATACTTTATAATATTTTTAATAACTTTTGAAAAGAAGAAAATTTGGGGGATGATTTTTTCAGTGGTGGTTGCCTGGCCTACAAGTGATTTGGTTCATCAGCCACATGTTCTTAGGAGCTGTCTGGAGAAGTGGAGATGTTATGGCTGGCTTAGAGCCAAAGTGATATAATATGCTTCTGTAGTAATTTTGAAATTGTTTTTTTTAAAGCACATAATTTTTGTCTAATTGTGTGGAAATCTAGGGTATGTTGAATGCTTTCATAAAATTGTGTGATCAGAAGTTAATCGCAAAAATAAATGTGATAGATTATCAGCTCATTTAGACATTTGTATTACCTTAGTAGTTGTACGTTGGGAATTTATGTACAGTAGTGTCTTTAATTGCTATTTTAAAATCAACAGTTTAACCTCACTGTAATGTTGTAAGTTTGATGTTATTCTTATGTCATACCAAACCTAAGCAAAACTATTTTGTTATTCTCCCTAGAATCAATTAAAAGCCAGTTCAGATACTAGTACATGAGAAGGCAAAAAAATGTCACTCTTTTTCTGTTCTTGGGAGTTTATAAGTCAGCACAGGAGACTTTATGCAAATGAAGCAGGAAGCATTCTGTATAGTAGCTTTCAGAATTTCACAATGCTACATAAGTAATTTTTTAGGTTTATCCGACACCTTTAATTTAGTTTGCCAACAAGTTATTGTTATATTGTCCACAATCAACTGGAAATTTATGCTGTTAATATCATTAGAGGCCAGCTTTGCTGGATGGTTGATAAAGTAAGCTATATCCCACCTGTAGTTCCTGTGCCTAGCATCTATTTTTTATCAAAATGTAGAGTTGAGTTTCTCATTGTTTCTTTTTTAGTGAGCATTTGTCCTGTGCTTTCACATTCTTTCTCCATGGGGAAAGTAATGTATGCACAAGTGTGGAGATTGCCCAACACCAGCCAATTTATTTGATCAATGAGGAACATATACACATGGCTCAGTCTTCACCTGCACCATTTCAAGGTAAGTACATGGGGATGCCTCGCTCTCCATCCCTCCCCCATTTAGTGGATAGCCACCAAGCCCAGTGAAGTCTCGCAGAATGAAATGTTCTCTTAAGTGGGCATTTTAAAGTTCAGCATAAGGGTTGATTTCTGAAGAAGAAAGGAAAGACCAACATTTCTCAATTAAATAATAGCTTGCTAAGGTTTGGGTTTTTGTTTTTTTTTATTTTGGCTGAGAGTTCCTTGTATTTGCATATTGTCTTATGTGAAGTTGTACTGAAAAATAACTGTAGAGAATTTCCTTCAGGACAAAAGAAGATCAGTGAGTATTTGAAAAATATAATTCAATGAGTAATTGATAAATATTATAAATGAAAGGTTTCTATTATTTTGTTCATTCCATGGTTGTAAGAATGTAATAACTTGCAGATAATTACTATTAGACTTAGTCTTTGAAATTTCAGCCAAAATCATATTTCTAGAGTTGTGTAGTATATAGGTTCTTCAATGATGTCAATAACTTATTTTCTTTTATAGACTACATTGATTGTAGGCATTCTGTTGTGATTTAACATACAGTCATATTTTTATTAATTCTCAGCTTATTACCTAAATATCAACATTAACTCCCTGTTCCTTGTCTCTAATTGTGCATTCTATATATCTTTAGTTTTGTCTTTGGAATTCAGAATTTTCTATGAGTAATGTTTTTAAATGTTTTACTATTAGATTGAACCATATAGAAATATCTGTTTTGGTTCAGTCTAATTTATCATTACTAGCAATGTCTGATTAAAATAGTCTTAGTATAGCACACAGTGTAATTTTTAAAACACTGATATTTTAACAGACATGACATGACTGAAGTATTTTTATTGATGTAACAGCCTGTCATGAATGTTTATCTTCCATATTATTTATGATTGCCTTTTGGTTTTCTACAGATGATTCTGATTTAATTTGATGAAAGCATCTGTTTCTTGCCCTGAAGATAATTAAGCGTTTTTTAAAAGGATAAAAAGAAGAACATTGAATGCTCATTTAACTGTGTCCTAATTATTACCTAGCTCCCCACCCCCTGCAACACATTTTAAGCTATATTCTTTATTATTAGGAAAAAAAACAATTCTCAGACTGTGCACTTGAGAGTTGTACAGTATGTGCATATTATGAATTGCCAGGATTATTTAAGTACTGTGTGTCCTTGACTGTGAAGGTGCCGAGGACCATCTCACTTCATTCTAGACTTTATCACTCAAAATAAAAACATTCATTTATGATAACAAAAGGAAATACTAGTCTAAAGGGAAGGTAATTAACCTAAGTTGGTAAAGATACTTTTAGGAATACCAGATCCCTATGGACCACTTATTTTAAATCTTACTGGTTTGTTACTAATGCCTCAAATCATAGAAGACTTTCGTGGGACATTATCCTGCTTATTTCCCATGACTAGTGTGGAGGAGGTACATTCTTAGGGCAGGTGCTGGCCTATAGATAACTGTAGTGAACATAACACTATTGATGTGGGAATTTCCTAGCAGCGTTAATACAGGAAAATTACCCTTGATTAAATGTGTTCACTGAAGTCAGTAATGTATCCCATTTGAATCAGTGAGGAACAGCAGAAAGGCACTGAGAAATGTGTGATGTCTACAGCATCTCTTTCTTGATGTGATATATCATCCAGCTGTTAAAAAAAATTAAGCCATCAAAAAAAAAATGAACACCCTATTTAATAACTATATTGAGACTTTTTTTAAATTAGGAGTAAGAAAAAGTGACTTTTATACCCAGAAAAGTGTTATTCAGGTGATTGAAATTCCTGGAGGCTAAGAACCAACTGGGCTATACACAGTACTATGTTAATTACACTTTTGTGTCTAGCTCAGTGAAAATGACATCAAGGTCAAATACTGAAAGAAAAAGGATTTTGAGTCCTTTACTTCAGTGAAATATGTTTTGTTAGGAGTCATTTTATCAACAGACCTCTAAAACTGTCATAACTAAAATTATAGCTAAGCGTTATATTTTAGAGTTGGTAAATTAGGCCTTTTTTGTTAAAAGTTTTGTTTATACATTGTTTTTTTAATTACAACAGATTTTAGGAAATGTCAGGAACCATAGGAACAGTATTAAAGTTCTTGACAGGTTTTGGAGTTGTATATATTGAATGCTTTTCTTCTATTAAGGAAGATTTAGTGTTTACATTGTATGAGCTGTTAGCAAACAGATGGGCATAAGCTTTAGTGTGTAGACAGCTTATATATTGTGCGTTAATATAGCTGTCTGATAGCATTAGATCTCCCCCGTTTGATTCCCTTCAAAACTTGATGTGAGTTGAGAGGCATATAAATAAGTAGTAAAATGAGGAACTTCTAAAACTCACACTTTGAAAAGAACTAGGAAATAAAGAGCAATGTACATTAAGTGATGCTATCCTTTAACCTAAAATCACCACTTATGTAGCATTACACTTCAGCAGGAATTGTTGCTCCCATCTGTAACATACGTTTTTCCTCTCTGCCCTAGTACTGGTAAGTCCTTATGGACTGAATGGCACGCTAACAGGCCAAGCATACAAGATGTCAGACCCAGCCACCCGTAAGCTGATTGAGGAATGGCAGTATTTCTACCCAATGGTGCTGAAAAAGAAAGAAGAATTGAAAGAAGAGGAGTTGGGATATGATGATGATTTCCCTGTGGCAGTCGAAGTAATTGTTGGTAAGAGAAAATATTTTGCCCGAAGAACTTTATTCTCTTCTTCATCTTTCTTAATTTAAAAAGATAATCACTCAGATTCATCAAAAATAATCTCCATAATTTTCCCATTTTTTAATTCTCTTGACACAGTGGTGCTGTGTAGTTATCTTGCCTGAAGCACCAATGGTCCCTGTATTCCAAATGCTATTATCATAATGTCGGAGCACATGTTTAAACAGCTATTAACTTATGGAACAGTGAACCTTTTTGCAGTATCTAATGAGTGTCTCGTTTTCACCAGAGAGCCTTTGACTCTGACCACTGGAATAGTTGACAGTCTAGTGTGAAGTTTTTCTCAGGCCTGATTTTTCCTTGCTCTTCCCTTACAGGTGGTGTGCGGATGGTTTATCCTTCAGCTTTTGTTTTGATCTCTCAGAATGACATCCCAGTTCCTCAGAGTGTTGCCAGTGCCGGAGGCCATATTGCAGTTGGGCAGCAGGGACTTGGTAGTGTAAAGGACCCGAGTAATTGTGGGATGCCTCTTACCCCTCCCACCTCTCCAGAACAGGCTATCATAGGTGAGTACAGTCTGGGAATGTCCTGGATGGAAGAGATCCCAAAAGATCATGTAATTCCCTTGCCATGGAACATGAGAAATTCCTGGTGGAAGAGATCTAGATAGAGTAACATGGGCATTTCACAAAATGGAAAAGGAAAAAAATATTTATTATTTTATTTTATTTATTTATTTTTAGAAGAGAGGGAGAGAAATATCAGTGTGTGGTTGCCTGTCATGTACCCCCCACCCAGGGCCTGGCCGGCAACCCAGGCATGTGCCCTGACTGGGAATCGAAACGGTGACCCTTTGGTTCACTGTCTGGTGCTCAATCCGTTGAGCCACACCAGCCAGGGTAGAAAAGGAAAAATTTAAACAAACAGAATTTATGTGCTTCACAATTTTAGTTTTTACTCCAGTTAAACAATTTAGTTGTTTCTCTTAAGTTCCACACACACATCTGCCCCTTGATGCACATGTGTGTGCATGTGCGCAGGAGACAAGGTGTAGGCTGCTTTTTTATTTTAAACCAATGGAAAAACCCTAAATCATAAAGTGGCTGAAATCTTTCTCAGTTGACCATTACCAGACAGGGACGTGTCTTGGATAGTTCTTTTCCTATTACAAAGTTAGGTTAGCATTCAGGAGCTCTGAATAAATGGTTGGCCCTACCAGTAACCTCTCTACATTAATGATAAATATTGTCAGAGTTTTCCTTCATGGAAAAGTCAAGAAATTATTTAAATTAGGAAGGTTTTTCCTTCTTTGTTGAATAGTATATTTCATATATTAAATTTTGTGGTAGTTGACTTTAATTGGAAATCTAGACACTAAGGAAAAGCTATTCGTCATACCTGAGCTGAAATGAGATTATTTATAAGCATTTGATGGGGGGCTATGTTGGCAGGACCATCAGAGTAAATAAAGTCTGGGCTGCTAACCTTTGAAAACATTCTTAAGTATGATACATACTAACTTGAGCATTTGATACGATATTTTAGTTTCTAGCCTGGTGCTTGGCACATAGTGGTCATTTTGTTAACAGTATGTTGGGGAAAATATAGACTGTGTGATTGAACACACATTATTTTAAAAACTTGTCTACAGCTATTTACTAGGTGAGTGAACTAATTTAGTTCTCATATTTGTTCCGAACCTCACTTTCCTGCTCTGTGATACACTACATACACTACAGGGTTGCGACGTGTATTAGGTGTTACAATTGACAGTGCCATGTAGACAGTTGCACAGTATACGAGTTGTCAGGTAAAAACTTAAAGCAGTACTCAAAACTCCAGTTTCAGCACATACTGTGCTATCTGTAAGGCATTACTCAGATATTATGTGGGAGATATGGAAAGGGACAACACATAGCTTCTGTTTTTAAGAGCCCCAAGTAGTTTCTAAGAGGGTGAAAATAATATACATCCACCTCTTAACATGGTAGCGCAGAGAATTTGGATGATTCCTTGTGAAAGGATTTGCTTAACCAATTTTTATTAAAACTACTTTAAACTGAAAAAAGAAAAACTAACTTTTGTAGTCTCCTATAATAGTCATCACAGAGAAGATACAGTAAAGAAGGACTAGAAATTTCAGTATTTTGAAAAGTTTTAAACACATTTCATGTAAAGGTTTGTATTTTTAACCATTGCATGACATAAGCTGTCATTCATTTTATTTATTTTGCCTGATATTTAGTGAAATTTGTATTCAACTTAAAATTGAAGGCCTGTTGTGTACATAATGCCTTGGCCTCTGCCGCATCAGTTGGGAACTCTGCATTTCATAACTCAGAGCCAAGGGGTTCTGTTTATGCTGCATTTCAGTGTGGACTTCATAGCTATAGATCTTCCAGTTTCTTTCCCTCTCTCTCTGTATGTCATTGAGCTAGGTCCTGGGTGAATAAATCCCCTAATGCTTCCTCCCTAAAACAAGCAGACAAAAAACCTAAGTAAAAGCTACTGGAATCTTTGTTGTAAAATGAATTTGTCCAAGTGTTTATATCGTGATATGTTGAATTACAGCTTAGACCTCTTAATGCTCCATCAGACAGAGTCCTACTTAGCCTTGTCATTCTGCACTTGACCAATATGGAGCATTGCCATGTTTTTTCTAGCTGTAGGACAAAGTGGGTTACTTTGCCCGCTCAGATGGTGAAGGGTTGCCTAGAGTCACAGGGGACATGGGCCGACTAGTTTTGGTGAAATTGTTCATGGATAGGCACAGCACCATGCCTCTTCTATTTATGGAGACATCAGTAAGAAACAGCATTCAACATGCACTTAATAGCATGGAGTATAAGTCTTATTTAATTCCATATAAGATATCACCTGCATTGTAGCTAAATCATTAAAAGCTACTGAAGAGCATTAACCCAACTTGAATCAGAAAAGATCTGTGGCTTGTTTTCCCTACCCCTCTCATATATTGGTCATAAATTACTTCCTTTAATAGCGTGGGCATGTCATCTCTTCAGCTGTGTTGTAGGGTCTTAGGGGCCAAGGGCTCATTAGCTACTTCTGCTATTTGTTTCTTCACTTTGCTTAGTTTTGAAATAGACATTTGAAAGTCCATTGTAAAATCAAAATGAATTATTTTGCACAATGAACCAAGTCAGGAACCTTTTAAGATAAAAGGTAGCAATAAAGACCAAATTTCTTGTCTTCTTTAATTTATCTCACTTGTAATATAACTACTTTCTGGGGAACAAGAAAGCTTCAGTTTCTTAGAATGTAAGCAGCTGGAGTTCCTTCCTCCCTCCTTCCTTCCCTCCATCCCTCCTTTTTTTTTTTTTGAATCCTTACCTGAGGACATGCTTATTGATTTTAGAGAGAGGGAAAGGGAGGGGGAGAGAGAGGGAGAGAAACATCTATGTGAGAAAGAAATACTGATCAGTTGCCTCTTGTATATGCCCAGACTGGGAACCAAACCTGCAACCTAGGCACATATCTTGACTGGGAATTGAACCTGCAAGCTTTCAGTATACTGGACGATGCTCCAACCAACTGAACTACACCAGCCAGAGCTCTTTTTTTTTCTTTATTTTTTTTTTTTAAATAGTGCCAAGCCTAACCATTCAGCTCGATGGTTTTGTTGCATTTGTATCAAGAATATTAGTTTGTTATATAGGTTACTTCTTTCTTTTTCAGATGAGAGGGGTTTCCAGATTCTTAAAATACATTATTTCAGTCAAAGTGTTTTGCATCATAGTTCTATTCAGAGTAAAATCCACCGTGTATTTATGAAATCAAATAGATGAAAGTAATTGAAATTTAATACTTGAAGTTGACTTCAGTATTGGTTTTGTGTGAGGTAGAAGTAGTAAAATACTCATGACATAACCAATAATCACTATTATCAGCAGTCGTAATGGACACAATAGAAAGAAATGGATTATATACCAACTATAGTTGGAGAAACAAAGTGGGGTTAGAGAGAAACAAGTGAATTTTTAATCCTCTGATATAAAATATCAAGACAGCCTCTTTGAATGTTTTAGTACTAAGCTTTCATAGTGTCAGGCATAAAGACAAACTGTTTCAAATACAAATTTGAAATTTGACCTGTTAAAATCTGTGTGCCGTTAAGTTTTTTTCTTCTCCCTGGGTCACTGTGTACAGTAGTTACACAACCATTTAGCTAAACAAGCACAAAGCTCCCTCTACTATTGTGTTTTCTTTTAAACTTATTTACTGCATTGGGATTTAAAAATTCAAAACAGCCCATGCATGTTAATATAATTGATATTATGATGTATGAACCCCTCTGTGTAAGTTATCTCCAGTACCTGTAGAGTAGGAATTCCTCTGTATGGGTATGTTCATGAAGGAGTGCGAGTTTGTGAGTATTGATGTGGTTAATGCAAAGAGTTGTGCAAAATGCCCCCAAAAGGCTATACTGACACAAACTGTACTCATACTACAGATAGTGCTAATGCAAGGGGGTAACGGATATGAGTTTCAGCGATTAAGATTTTTATATTAAGTAAGCCAGCAGTCTCTGCACTAGAAGATGTTTTCAGAAAAATGACATTCCAAATTGTCTTTTCCAGGTGAGAGTGGAGGTATGCAGAATGCTGCCAGTCACTTAGGTTCCCAAGATGGGGGGATGATAACTATGCACAGTCCAAAGAGATCGGGGAAGATTCCTCCAAAACTCCACAATCATATGGTCCATCGAGTCTGGAAGGAATGCATCCTCAACAGAACCCAGTCCAAGTATGTTTTCTGCATTTCATCTGGATTGTGTTTTAGTAACCATCTCTTTGATTACTACATGAGGAGGGTCAATCATATTGCACTACTGTCTGACCAAATCTGAGGGGTCATTGGAGTGGTATTTCATCTTTTTGCACATAACAGGATAAAATTTAAAACAAAGATATTAAAATAAATTAATCACACTTGATTTGATTATTCAGGAAATTTTGAAGTTCCCAGGCATCTCATGTTGGCATGGTATTCATCTGACATTTATTAGCACAGATGGCTCAGGAGAGTAATCAGTGGGTTTGGTTTTCCTTTGTATGCCAATTTATGAATGTTTCCTATTTACAGAGGGAAATGACCTTTGCCATGTTTTCTGTTACACATTGGCCTTATGTTTTATTTATTTTTAAAAATATTTTATTTATTTATATTTAGAAAGGGCAGGGGAAGGGAGAGAGAAAAAGAGGGGGAGAAACATGATCCGTTGCCTCTCCCATACGTGCTTCAGCTGGGGACTGAACGCGCAACCCAGGAATGTGCCCTGACCAGGAATCGAACTGGCAACCTTTTGCTTTGCAGATTGATGCCCAACCAACTGAGCCACATCAATCAGGGTGCCTTATATTTTAATCAACAACTAGAGGGGTGTTTACCAGCTGCTGTTCTTCTGTTTGTTGATTTGGGGAAACTGTATTTTTATTCCCCTATCCAACTTGCCTTCCTTTCTTCCCTTTCTTCCCTTTATCCCTCCTTTTCTGCTTTCCTTTCTCCCTTTCTTAACATACTTTTGGAAAGGAGGAAGAATTGATTATAAGAGATTACTGGTGATTATTTTAATTGCATGAATGATGATGGCAAGTGGTGTTCAATAAATGCTTTTCCACTTATTAAGATTTATGTAAACATATTCAGCATATTTTTATATCTGTTTTGATATCAGATGGAGATGACCGTGTTCTTAACCAATGCAAGTAAATGATGATTCTTGATTCTCTGCAATAGAATAAATATGGATATTCTTGCCAATAACTGCTAAGAACTAATGTAAAAGTCAGATATTTCTTAGTGACTACTATTCATGTTTTATGTACAGATTTAAAACCTGTCCTTTGGACCTAGCTTTTAGCAAATCCATACCGCATATTTATTTCTCAATGAATTGGTTCTAAGGCTGCTGAAGGAGATGTAGTCATGAAAAATCATATGTCACATTCTAGAATTAAAAAGTTATCTCTAGTCACTTAAAAATTATCCTTTTTTAAAGAATGATTGGTACAGATGTTTTCCTTTTATCTGCAATGCTTAGATAATTTCCAAGTTAACATTTTCTTTTTCCTTTCATTTATCATCTTTGATTTTTATCACCATTAACCTTTTATCTCCTCCAGCTCTTAACAGACCATATCCCCTCTATCAGCAGCACAGAACAGGGAAGTGAGACACCCAGAAAGGCAGGGAATGGTGTAGAGCAAAAGAATTCCTTGCAGAGCCATCATTAAAACACTTTGCAGTGTCAGCTATAGCAAAAATCAGTCAAAAAAAATGTGGCCCAGTGTTCTTACGTTCACTGTCATAATAAGCATCCACTTTGCTACCAATTGTCAGTGACATGTAGAAGATATTTTTGTTTCTTGTCTTGTAGTTCACATTACAAGTTTGGAGTGCTGCCCTTAATACTAGCAAATATAGGAGTTGGTTGCATTTATCGGAGGACATATAATTTAGAGATGCTGTGAAAAGATAATTCTTAAAAATTTAGGTTACTTCTGCAAAATTTAGGCGACTTTTTAAAAAACAAAATAGTGCCATATAGTGTTTTAATTGCTATGTGTACCATCCATGTTAAAATATGCATTAAATTTAAATAGATATATTTTGAATCCTGCTTCTTCTGGTGCATAGAACAAGTAGTAGCCTCCCTTACTCTTCCCCCTCTGGGGTTGCTTGAACTATCTGCAAGATACCATTACTATGTAAAATGTATTCAAATATTTTAAATAATTTTTTCTCTCCAGAGATACTGTGTTTGCACAAGTCACATTTTAAACCTTTTTTAGGAGGAGCCAAATGTCAACTCCAACTCTTGAAGAAGAGCCTGCTAACAATCCTGCTGCTTGGGATTTTGTGGATCCAACCCAAAGAGTCAGCTGTTCCTGCTCTAGGTAGGTAGAAAGAAGGCAGAACGGTTGTCTGATGGAATGGTGGCACATTTTATTGTCTTTCTCCTGGCCTCAGACCCCTTCTTCCTAGTTATTTTATTTTAAATTTTCCTTGTCCAGTAGAGAAAAAAAAGGATAGGTCTGTTCTTATATGCAGATGATACAGTTTTATTGTCAGGACTCAGAACTAAGAGGCTTTTTAGACAACTGATCTGTTATCAGTTTGCTCCCACAGATTTCTTAGGGTAGCTATGTCAAAACTGAAGGCATTTATTTGACAAGACAATCCCTTGCCCTTAAGTGAGTTTAACTATTCTTAATTTTTAAGTAGAGATAAATATTAAACAAGTTGGCTTGAGTTACTAGAATTTAGATTAAATAGATCTTGCATAGATAATATGTTTTGTTGTGGGTGCTGGTGTGTTTTGATTGTGGGTGCTGGTGTGACTGAGGCAGGTATTTGTAACAACACCTGCCAAAGCTAAGATTGTTGCTCATTCATTTAGATATTCAAATAGGACCCCAAATTGTTTTCTGTAGAAAAATTTTGCACTCCTCATGGATACTTCCTTGACTTACCACTCTTTGTGGTGGTAAAAAATCTTATTGTCATGAGTTTTCATTAGGGTTCTTAAATATCTCAAGTGTATGTCAACCTTAACTTCCCCATCTCAGTTGACTGTTAGAATCTGTGTTGTTGATGATTCACTTAATGAATGAACAACTTAGAGTAGCTTTGCTTCCCAGGATATGTTTTCACATTCACTAGTGCTCAATACTTATAAAAAGTTTAGATGAGACAAGTATATTTAAAAGATGGCCATCCATTCACTTCTGTGGTTTAGACTAAAGTTCCTAACATGGCATAAATAAATTGGCTTTGGGGAAGGGAGGTGGTCAGTTTGCCCCCTGAGAATATATGTAGACCTGGTGTATGTGTATACTTTCACAACAACTTTGACATCTTCTTCCTGTCTTCTCCTTAAGTTGATCCCCTTGTATCAAGCTCTGCCTTGGGAGTCACCTTTTTATTGAGAAATGCTTTAAGGATCAGCCCGGTGAAACCCATAATTGTTTTTTTAAGGAGGGCATTTTTAAGAAGTTATTTGCTCATTAAGGGTTCTCTCTCTGAGCATGAGAGAATCTCTAGTCTCAGAATTAGTGTGGTATACCAGTTGAATACCTGTTTTACTTTTGTCTCGAGGCCATTGTAAATTGTCTGACAGCAGATATTTTCCAATTAACATTGGTTTTGAAACAGCTCATAGACAAGGTTTATCTCACCTTTAGAAAGTACATAGGAATTTTAGTGTATTTAGCCTTATTTCTCCCTTTATCTTATGTTCTTGCTCTTTTCCTCTTTCACTTTTTTAAAAAAATTTTGTTTTTATTTTTTTTAAAGATTTTATTTATTT
The DNA here is from genome assembly GCA_004027475.1 of Anoura caudifer. NCBI lineage: Eukaryota > Metazoa > Chordata > Mammalia > Chiroptera > Phyllostomidae > Anoura > Anoura caudifer. The sequence goes on along the minus strand of PVKU01000893.1, from coordinate 234,811 downwards.
TTAGAGAGAGGGAGAAAGAAAGGGAGAGAACATCAATGTGTGCTTGCTTCTTGCATGCCCCCTATTGGGGACCTGGCCTGCATGCAACCCAGGCACGTGCCCTGACTGGGAATTGAACTGGCGACCCTTTGGTTTGAAGGCCAGCACTCAATCCTCTGAGCCACACCAGCCAGGGCTCCTTTTTCACTTTAAAAAAAATAATCCTTTTATTGACTTACATTACATTTTTATTTTCTACCTTGAATTATTTTTACCTGAAGTGTAAACAACAAATAATACTTTTTTTTTTTTTTTTTTTTTTGTCTTCTGGAGTCATTGCTGTGTTTCCTCACCAGTACCTTGAATGCCTGAGGTCTTTCTGTTAGTTATGCATTCCAGTCCATCGACTCCCAAATTTGATCTATAGACCTGACTTCTCACAGGTACTCCAGTCTTGTATTTTTGGGGAGTACCTCCCAAGTCAGGTACCCTATTGTCATTTTTATCATAATTTTCTCAGTCTAGGAACTTCATTATTTACTTATTTTTCTTTATTTTCTAGATCAGCGTTATCATCGCATTTTATAATATCTTCCTTTGAAATGTCTATTGTAGACATTCCACTTCCCTCTTTCTTTTAGCCTCCATGCATTTCAACACTGTTTGGCCCTGCCTCTGGCTGTTCCCCACCACTGGACCACCCGTATAGTTAGCCCTCTGAGGCATCCTGCTTCAGTGAGGTCCCTTTCTGTTCCGAAATTTTCGGTACTTGTCAGTTACTTACTGGCATATCCCTAATTCTAACCATTTCACAATGTAGCTGAGTCGTTAAATGCGGTAGAAAAAATACGACTTTATAAGATTATTCACTTTGCAAAAAGCCCTTACTTTGAAGAGGCTACCATAAAATCTCTGTCAAAGGACTGATGTGGTTAAATGCTCTCTGAGAAAATCCAAATCAAGAAGTTGTCTGTAAAAGACTTTTAGAGCTTCAGTTTTAAAATAAGCACCCTTAGAAAGTATAATTGAGATATTATCAGATGAGACATTGATCTCTTACTGTAGCACTGTACCCTGGGGACTTCAAGACAATCTTTGCCTTGTTGACAATACCTTTATGCTTAAACAACCTTCTTCAAAGTCAGGATTTTTGTTTTTAGAGGAGCAAAGACTTTGGCAAGAGTGTTTTCAGATTATCTATGGCAGGATTACCAAACCCATTATGGAATGGTCCACTCCTCATACTGTTTAATGGCCTTATGGGGCATGGTGGCCATCCTGCTGTCCCACTAAACCATCCCATTATGCCACACAAATCCGATTTACTGCCCACTAGGGCATCATTTAGCGCAATGCAGCAGTAATTTAATGCCACCCTAGTGGCCTCAGAGAGTTACTGGAGAGCTTACATTTTTCCCTGGGAGTGATTTATATATTGGGGGGAACTAGCTGACCTGCTATGTAACTTGGTTGCACAGATTAAACCTTGGCATCATCGGGGGCTCTTACTGAGCAGTTTCTCACAGCCGTACTTGCCAAGAAGTGTGTCAGGGTATGAGCAGACTTGGGGTTCCTGCCTGAATACTTCATATGAATTTGGATGTGTGCTTACAACAGCCTTTTTTACTTGTCTGATTTTAACTTGAGTCTGTAAGATTCAAAGTTCTCTTTTTTCCTCTTTCTGAGATAATAGTGACATATGTTTAGGCAATTCAGTGTTCTTAGGGTTCACCCTCATCACTCATTATCTTAGTTTCACAATTTGGGGGAGAGTTGTGCAGTTAATTAATTCCTGATTAACAATACTACAAGCCATTATAAACGACTCTATATTGGAGTTAATAAAGTGTTGTGAAATGGAAAATAGAAGCTTTTTTTTTCTTTTTTGGGGAGATGATCTCAAAACTTGTGGCTTTAAGACGCATGAATAGATTATCTGAGGCCTTCACCAAATGTGAAAAGCTTTGGGGTTTTTGTTCAAATCAGTAATTTTGTCAGGGTTAGCAATGTATGAGTTTGTGTTTCTCAAGACCATCTCTTATGTTCTTAACTTGTATGTGATTGATTTATCACTTTCCATCGGGGTGTTTTGCAGTTTTTAGTCATTAAAACTATAATTAACATCTAGAGCCCTTTGTGATGTATTAGTGCATCTAATGAGTACTTAAAAAGACATAACCTCATCAGAGGCATCTCTTTTGTAATATTATAATGATGCAGTAATTTTCATCTGTGTATTTGTTGACTTCATTTTAATTCTCATTTTAGGCATAAACTTTTAAAACGTTGTGCCATAGGACCCAATCGACCTCCCACAATATCTCAACCAGGGTTCAATGCAGGACCATCATCATCTTCATCTTTACCACCTCCTGCTTCTTCTAAGCACAAAACAACAGAAAGACAGGAAAAGGGAGACAAGTTGCAAAAGAGACCCTTGATACCATTTCACCATAGGCCCTCTGTGGCCGAAGAGTTATGCATGGAACAGGATACACCAGGACAGAAACTAGGGTTGGCAGGGATAGACTCCTCCTTAGAGGTGTCTAGCAGTAGGAAGTATGATAAGCAAATGGCCGTGCCTTCCAGAAATACAAGCAAGCAAATGAATCTGAATCCTATGGATTCACCTCATTCCCCTATTTCCCCTCTGCCGCCAACACTCAGCCCTCAGCCACGAGGTCAGGAAACGGAGAGTTTGGACCCACCATCTGTCCCTGTGAATCCAGCGCTCTATGGAAATGGGCTAGAACTCCAGCAGTTGTCTACTCTGGATGACAGAACTGTCCTCGTAGGCCCAAGACTGCCTCTGATGGCAGAGGTCAGCGAGACAGCCTTATATTGTGGGATTAGGCCCTCAAACCTGGAGTCATCGGATAAGTGGTGGCATAGTTTTCACCTCCCACCCATTGATGATGCTGAGTTCCGGCCTCCAGAGCTCCAGGGTGAGAGGTGGGATGCCAAAATGGAGGTAAACTCAGAGAGCACTGCATTGCAAAGGTAAGGCGACTCCCCACATTGTCCACCTGGTCACCTCTCTAAAGAAAGGCCAAGGCCACAGGCTCCATGAATCAGGGAGAGGGGCTTTCTTCCTCTTCTTTCAGCCAGACCTTCAGATCCAAAATGAAAGAGGCTTTTCTTCACCCTTCTCGATGTTGCATTTGGAAAATGTTTAAAAGTCAGTGCTTTGTCGTTTGCGGGGTTTAACACACATGCCATTATTTAAACATGCTGGCATATAAAGGTCTCATTGTGACATTTAATATGTTAGCATTCCTTTGTTTTGGGCCTGCGTTTGTTAATCAAGGAATATAGCTTTACGAGACTTTCCATGTGGCAGTCAGTACTTTCTTTGTTTCTTGACACTTTGAAGGAAGGCTTTGTGGGTATTCAATTGCAGATCATCTGTCTAGTAATAATACTTAATATTTATAGTGCTTTTGAGCTACTCATTCTTTACAGTTTGCATAGGCTATCTCATTTAATCTTCACCACAACTATATTACTACCTTAATTTCATAGCTAAGAAGTAAACCAGGGTTATGCTGTTAGTAAATGGCACAGATGGAACTGGAACCTAAACAGTCTGTCCTGAGCCCATCTGTGCTTTTTAGTGGAATCCATGGAATGAGAGACAAAAACATATATTCCTGACAAAGGCTACTAAGTTTTATTTAATTCTGAATATAGTCATTAAAAGAAATGTACTATGTAGATAAATTAATTTTAACTTTAGTTTAAGCTTTACAAATGCTTTAAATCATAAATGCTACTCTTTTTAAGACATTAATCTTTTTACTTTATCTTGCCTAAATTGTCATTTATTTTCCCTTTTAGACTCTTAGCACAACCTAATAAACGGTTTAAAATCTGGCACGACAAGCAGCCCCAGATGCAGCCACTCCACTTCCTTGACCCATTGCCTCTATCACAACAACCTGGAGACAGTTTGGGAGAAGTAAATGACCCATACACCTTTGAGGATGGTGACATAAAATACATCTTTACAGCAAACAAGAAATGCAAACAAGGGGCGGAAAAAGACTCCCTGAAAAAGAATAAGGTACCATTTAACGGAGAGAGAGTCCGACATGGTGTGGGTTCTGATCCATGTCAGTGTAGCATGTGTGGGAAAATTTTTGAGGCAGAATGTTTGAGACAGTTGTGCCTGATTGCTCTGTCCCCATACTCATGCTCTTGGTACTACTGTATCGAACAGTGTATTGTTCCCTTTTATGTCATGGCTCACCTTTGTTTAAAAGTCAGCCGAACATAAATGAAGCCTCATATTTTCCAGGCTATAGCTTGTACAGTGCATGTTTCCTCTCATATGCTAATTCTTGTTGGCCTATGCTCCCTCCTCATTTCTTTTAATTATGATTCCAAAATACCCAGGATATAAAGAAAAAATGTTAATAACAATATCTACTGTTCATTGAGCGCTTGCTATGTTTCCTGTGCCGAGCGCTTTACCTCTAATCCTCTCTGAATTAATATCAGCACCACCCTAGACTGTGTCAGTATTAATTTCACTGATTTCCTTGTCACAGAAATGAGTACTGGAGGTGTCTGCTGTCTTTACCCTTAAATTTTGAAACATTGTAAAATACTGGGCTATTTAAAGAGGTATTCTTGAGCATTGAGGAAATAAGATAATTAAAAGAGGCTAGTATAATTCAGGAGACTGCTTCTTAGATTCCTTTACAGAGATCTATCTAGAGCTAGAAAGCTTGAACCATAATTCAGCATCCAAAATGTTGTTAAAGGCAGCTTTTGACACTGTGGCAGGCCTGTAATCAAAGGCCACCAGTACCATTTAGGCATAAAACCCTGATTGACTCAGAATACTCCATAGGACTGAGGGGAAAGCGGGGGTGGGGGTTGATTCTGTTTAAATTCAGAGATAGGGACATATCTTTATTTCTTTTGGTTGCATAGACCATGGTTTATCATACTTGTGCTCATAACAAGTTCCATTCTGCCCTCTAATTCTTTGTGTTCTCCCTCATATTCCACACTTTGGGTTGGTGTTCATGTGTTTTGTTTGGCTGAATTTATTATACAGTCAGAGGATGGATTTGGTACCAAGGATGTCACTACACCAGGTCATTCCACGCCGGTGCCTGATGGGAAAAATGCCATGTCTATTTTCAGTTCTGCTACTAAAACAGGTGTGTACAATGATTATTTGCCTCACTTGGATTGTTGCTAAAATAAAATGCGAGGGAGATATACTTCGCAATTTAAAATTATATTCTTACTGTAATAGCAATAATTTGATCTCATCTTTAATATATCTTTCATAGTTTGTTTTTCAGTTCCTTTCAAAACTGATAAACATATTTGGAAGTAATTGTCTCTAAATTTAACTGAAAACATAGGGAAAAAATTCACAGGCAGGTGTTGCTCATTGAGATCCATGTCCTTTCCTCACTTTTTCTCCCTTAATGAAGTTGCTCATTCTGTGTCTTTTGTCTCTTTTTCTGCAGATGTCCGGCAGGATAATGCTGCTGGCAGAGCTGGCTCCAGTAGCCTTACGCAGGTGACAGATTTGGCACCTTCCCTGCATGATTTAGACAACATCTTTGATAATTCTGATGATGACGAACTTGGGGTGAGTCTGCCAGTAGCTACAGAAAAAAATGTTCCTGAATGGAAGGACTTACATCAGTGTTTCAGTATTTCTTTAAGTTTGGTCTGCTAAACTGGGGGCTTTTAGTTCAGGTTCTTGAGTGTTCTTCAAAAAATATATGTATACTGTGAAAGGATTCTAATAGTTATTAGTGTAGTTACAACATTCCTTAGGTTTTACTTATTGATGGCTTTTCTTTATTGATGTTATCCCTGGTGTAAATACTAGAATCGTTCTCAATTTGTTTTTTAAAATCCTTTTACGTAAGACTAGTAGAAATGTCTTATGTAGCCCCTTCAGCGCTATCTTTTAAAAAATATACAAGTATAATATATACTTTTTAAGGTTACAAAAGCATGGTAGGGAAATAGAATTTATGCACATAGGCATTAAATCATACAAGGCATCATGTGATTAAATTGACAGATAATAATTCTGATTCTTTGGAGAATATAGTGCTTAGTCAGGAAACTTGTGTCCTTGTCCTTACCAGCTCAGTACCTTTGGGCCAGTAGAAGTGCCTGTTATTTCAGAGGTACCTAAAGATAGGGTCTCTCTTCCAGGAAATCAGTTTATTAGCTTATTTTTCTTTTTGTTTTATCTTCCTTCCCATTCATTTATTTTACGTATTTGTTAACCATTTGATGATTCCTTTGTGGCAGGTAGGTGAGATTGCAGATATTATTAAATTACCATTCTTATACTTGAAACACCCATGGACTTCAGGAGAAACAACATATAAATAACGTTAAAATTATACCTATTGCAATAATGGGAATAGCCTGAATCTAAAGATGCTGGATGCTCAAGTACAAAATGACAAGCGAACAGTGCTTAACTTAAGGATGGAAGGTTAAGTAGGAATCAGATTTCTAAAGCCCTTTCTCACTCTAAAATGTATCTGATTAACAGATATTATACATCATTATAATTTTAAGTACTTAGAAGATTATGAGATCATAATGGCCTCGAAGAGTGGATATGACTTGAAATGTGGAAAGAGTAGGTTACTGGGATGTGGGGGAGGGACATTAATTTTAGCCTGGAATGAGCCTTGGTTACACAACAAGAATGAACTGGCTGGGCTTTGGGTGATAATGAACAGACCATTCCATTGGTCTATTTTCTGAATGATGGGTAAGATTGATGGGACTAGGAAGGTTTTGGGCCATGCTTAGTGCTGTGGACTTTGAACTCTACCAGTAATATGTTCTTCTGAAGGCTGCAGTGAGTGGAACTGACCTGGTAGAAGTGAGTGCTGGTTTTCACCAGTCTGATCCACAGAAAGCAGGAGCACATGAGAACCTGAATTCAGGCAGAGGTTGCATGAAGGAAAGGGATATGGCAGTGTGGCAAGCTTTGGTAGAAGGACACATTTCCTTATTGTTGATCCAGGTGTGGGAAATCCTTTTTGAACTTGGTGATCTCCCTAAAGCCAAGCATTATCTGGGATTGGTTTTAGTGATCCTGAGGGTTAGGTTAGATGCTTTGCTGGTGATGGTGGGAACAAAGCATGAAAAGAAAAAGGAATTAAAAAGGAAGTAGAAAGGAAGAAGTAAGGAAAGAAAAAAAAGTGAGCATTGTGGAATAGCTCGGTACTGTTCATAACCACCGTCCCTAGTGGTTGTGCGCCAATGTACTTACTCTGTATGAACTATGAACTATTGTGGACTGAAGGAAGCAGTGTTTTCTTTGTTTCTTTAATACAGTCTTTGTAATGTCACTGTACAAGGGGAGCTGGGCATTTTCAATCTAATTTTTATTTCTCTGATATTCACCCTGGCATTTAATCAAGGGAACAGTTTACCTAAGAATCATTTTGCTAATTTACTAGTATCTGGTGTTGGGGCGTTGTTGTCCAAGTTTTCATCTCAAATGTCTTTGAATTTAATTTTACATTTTAACTCTCTGACATTGAATAAGTATACGTAAATAAAAGGTCTCTATTTGTGAGGCCCTTTGTTTTATTTTGCTTTATTTTATTTTCTTTTGCCACCAATTTCAGTTGTTAATCTTGCCTACTAAGAGACAATTTGTTTTGAACAACAACTAAATCCTTCTGTGTACCTTTCAATTTTTTATGAGGTAGGGTTATTTTTTATGAAGATGGACAGTAACTGTGAAAATAGGAGCAAAAGATATCTTTTTGTGTGTGTGATAAAAAATAAAAGAATAATTGTTCGCCAGGGCTTGAGGTCCTTTCTTTTGGCTGCTTTCTCCCAAACAGAAGGAAAACCAGACTGATAGCCAGTTACTACTTGGAGGCACCACCCTAATGTAATTATTGTGTTCCTGAAACTCCTTCTCTGATGATCTGGGAGGGAAGGTTGACTAAAGGTCTGTGAGTTCTGATTTGATGGCACAATCTGCCCTCACCAGATCATGAGAAGACTCCATCACACAGGTCCTTGTACTCAAGAAGCTTGTAACCATCTCCTTTGTTTCACTGTCCTCTGGTATTGCTAGATGTTCACCTGCTGAGCACTGACTAAGGAAGCCTCTTTTCTCTTCTTAGGCTGTGTCACCTGCACTTCGTTCATCCAAAATGCCTACAGTTGGGACTGAAGACCGACCTCTTGGAAAGGATGGAAGAGCTGCTGTTCCTTACCCACCAAGTAAGAAAAGGAAATTGAGCTTTGGCTTACTGCTCATAACATGCATATAGTATCATACTCAGTGGTGCCTTGTCTGAGATCCCTCTCCTTTTTATTTCCTTTAACAGAGTATTAACTACGAATTAAATCTGTATAAATTGGCATCCCTAAGATGGCAGGCAGCTAAGGGACTATCTTAATTTGAATTCCTTTGCCCTTTGTTTTGAAGTTAGGAATTAACTTTTATGTTTAAGATGTAAAAAATATGTTGTGGTTTTTCTAACAGCCCTTTCCTAGTGCACAGTGATTTTTCAGAGCAATATTCCACTATAAGAGCTTGTGTAAAATGTTTTAATTTTCATAAATTTAATTCACACAAGGATGAGTACTGTTTGTTTTCTGTGGGTTTTTTTCCTGGTTTGTACTGAAGTTTTTGTGTTTCCTTTTGAGATTAATATTATGTATGCTGACAAGAAGAGAAACTTCCTTTTTTCTAGTTATTCTCTACCCTAAGAAACCACATTATTCTACAGGAGAAAAGAAAGGGTAGCTTGTGTGGATACTCTGAAGCAGAAACATAATCTCATTGCAAATCATTCTTTAATACCTTCTCATTAACTTTAGCTGGTAATGAGAACAAATTGAGGGGAAAAACCACCATGGCATAGGGATGAGTCAAAAAGTTTTATGAACCTGTAAATGTAGAGCTGATTTACGGAAATGTGGAAGTGTGGAAATACAGAGATTGGGTTTTGACAGCTTTAGTGGATCCATAGCTGTTTAAAATATGCAAGGCTTTCTCAAGCATGACATGTATGAAAATGAATAATGATAGCCAGCCAGTTGCTGTAGTTTTTTTAATTAAACATTTTTCTTTTTTTATTACTCTGCACTGCAGAATTTTACAAACATGGAACTCACAGATTAAAAGAACCAGTGTTAAAGTAGATACATATGGAATATGTCAGATGAGTGAATTTTTTTTCTGTATTAAACCAGTTAATCCTCTGTCTTTTTGACATTAAGTGATACGTGGTGATGTTACACATTAACATGTCTGATAACTCATCCAAGAGTATTCAGTCACAACCATCCTGCTGCTTACTGTCATTGCCCAGTGAAGTGTACGGTATGCTCTCTCATTTCCCTCATTTTTACTCAAAATGGAATTGTCTTAAAAGGAAGCTACTCAATATTTTATGATCAAGTACAGTTTATAAAAATTAATGAATTTGAAATGTAGCAAAAATATTAGCACTAGGAAAATACAGAAAATATAAGATTCAACAGGATTATTTTCATGTGTACAAAGTATGTATGTGTGGGTATATGCACAGTATTTCCTCCCAAGACAGGACAGTGAAAACAGCATGGCAGTAGCTTTATTGTACGTTGAGGTGGAGAGATAGACATACAATTTAATGTCTAGGACAGCATTGTCCAATAGAAATACAGGGTAAGCCACAAGGGAAACCCCACAGAAGCAATTTGAAATTTTCTACTAGTTACATTTTTTAAAAATGTGGAATTAATTTTAATAATACATATTAAATAGTGACAGTATTCTTTAAAATATTGTCATTTTACAAGTAATCAGCACTATAAAAGATACTGAGATAGTTTACATTCTTTTTTGTACTAAGTCTTTGGAACCTGGTGTGTATTTTGCACACGTGGGCGCATCTCACTTTGGACAAGCCCTATTTTGAGTGCTGTGCAGTCACATGTGGCTAGTGGATTCTGAGCAGGTCCATAATTACTCCTTTGTGATTGTAATAATGAAGAAAGCATCACACAGCAACAACTAGGTGTAGTTTAACATCAGGTCAAGTACCTGAGGCCAACAAAGGGTAAATTATTCAGAATTACATAATTGTTTAACTAGGAAATGTAAAAATTATTGAATCCAGAGGTGCTCACTTTTTTTCTGCCTCTATATGGTGGAGGCTTTCCCCTCGACCCCGTAGACAAAGGAATGAAGCAAAACCTACTGAGAATCACACACTTAATCAAGCCTTCCTTTTTAGATGAAGGATCTGAGGCCCCAGAGAGGAAGAGACCTGAGCATACCAGTGCTGGGCAAGGAGCACCTGGATTGTGGAACTGCTTCTCCTTTTAGGCAGCTGTGCCTTAGACCCTAGCGCAGTGGGGAGCAGGGTGCAGTTATTCTTTATTAGTTTCTGATTCAGGGCCAGAAGTCACATCATCATCTATTCAGTGGCTATTATTGCCTGTTTAAATGTAGAGGTTGCTAGAAAGAGCAATACCATTGGAAATTAGGACATCAGATGCCATTCCAAATCACTGACTCAAACTTGTGGCTCTAGCTTTATAAATGAATTTGCTGTACAGGGCACCCCCTAGTGGCCATATTTCACAACCACATCTTGCGTTTCATTACGTGTACCCCTGCTTTAAGACTCAGTGCCTTAATGAGTTACTGTTGATGATGATGGTTAACCTCAGGTATATCAAAATGATTTTTTAAAGGGATTATTCTCAGCATTTCTTAAAAGATACTTTTTTTCAGTAATTCTCAATAAATTGTCTTTTGGCTCTAGGTAGGTTCGTTAATCCTAACTCTGAAGTTTAATTTTAATGTCAGTTTTGAAAGAGAGTATGGAACCATTTTCTAGGAGAACAGTGAATGTCGTGGATTTGTCAAACGAGCTGAGTAACCCTACTGCATATAAACCATCATTAGAGCTTTCAGCAATTTTTCTTTTCTAAAATATAAGTGCCTGATGGATTTTTCTGCGTAAAGTTTGCTGCATAACAATTATTATATGATTCTGAAATATTCCATACATACTTGTAATAGGGATAGAACTTTTAATAAAGTGGTTACTCCATCCAGTTGCTTCCAGCTTCTTAGACTTCTCAGAGAATCAGTTGTTGAAAGAAAAATGTACATAGGCTTTGTTCACTTCGTTAGTGTGAGGCTGAATCCTAAAGGGGTGTCCAACCTTTTGGCATCTCTGGGCCACACTGGAAGAAGAGTTGTGTTGGGCCACACATTAAATACACAAACACTAATAAAAACTGATGAGCAAAAAAAAGTTTTTAAGTAAATTTACAATTTTGTGTTGGGCCACATTCATAATGCAGGTTGGATACCCTTTAGGACCGAGAGGATCAAGAAGGTAGTGATAAAGTTTCAGAAAAGTGTAACTTTCTGCTGATGGCCTTCTTCTTTGAGACTTCCATGATTAATATTCTATTGTGTAACTGATCTGACCATTCAATTAGCATTATTTCTGAAGCCAAACAGGGTTCCTGGCTATGAACTGGGATTTTTTTTTTAACTTGTTTTTTTTTAAACAAGTCCTGCCTGTTTAAAAAAGAAATGGTTTCTTTTCTTTCCTTTCTTCTTTTTTCCCCTTCCTCTCCTTCCCTCCCTCCCTCCCATTTCCTTCCTTCCTTCCTTCCTTCCTTCCTTCCTTCCTTCCTTCCTTCCTTCCTTCCTTCCAGCAGTTGCAGACCTGCAAAGGATGTTCCCCACCCCTCCGTCTTTGGAACAGCACCCTGCATTTTCTCCTGTGATGAATTATAAAGATGGAATCAGTTCAGAGACAGTGACAGCATTAGGTATGATGGAGAGTCCTATGGTCAGTATGGTTTCAGCACAACTCACTGAATTCAAAATGGAAGTAGAAGACGGCTTAGGAAGTCCCAAGCCAGAGGAAATAAAGGTGATTGCCAGTTTATTAACTTTACCATGCCAGAGTGATTTTCAAGCAGATTCACTACATTTTCTTTAAAATAATACTGTCTTTATGCCACATATACATAAGGTCCTGAGAATTCTCTGAAATGGATCATGAGGTAATGAATTGATATGCTTATTACAGTGTATTTTGATTAATTTAAAATTTTGGCATTAACATTTTCTGCTGATTAGATAAGAGAAATATTGAGTTACAGTCATTTGTGTCACTTCCCTGCTGTGTCCTGAGTCATTTACCAACATCATCATCAGCCTCACTTTGTCGTTGCAGGACTTCTCATACGTGCACAAAGTTCCAGCTTTCCAACCTTTCGTGGGGTCCTCCATGTTTGCTCCGCTGAAGATGTTGCCGAGCCAATGCCTGCTACCTCTGAAGATACCTGATGCCTGTCTGTTTCGGCCTTCGTGGGCAATTCCTCCTAAAATTGAACAACTGCCCATGCCACCTGCAGCCACTTTCATTAGAGATGGCTACAAGTATGTGCAGTATTTGGTGTGATTTTTATCTCAACTGAGTATTAAAAATGATGACAGCATATGACTTGAAACTTGAATTGACTGTGCATGTGTTTGCGCACACTATTTTGTGTTGCAAATGTGCATTATTTTCTAAACCAAATTTCATGTATATGTAAAAAGTTATGGTTATTTGAGTAGAGAATCATAGTGTTAAACTCATTGTCAAATCAGGGGTTACTACAGAATCAAACACTAGATTCAGTTGGTAATACTTTGAGGGGGTGGTGGTAAGTACTTTGTTTTATGTAAACTGGTGATTTTTAAAGGTTTTTACTTAAGGTGCTTTAAAATGACGTATTAACATAAACTTTATCTCTGTCACTGACCCTGCATCATATAAGAAAGCAGCAACAGAGCTCTGGTATGGGAGAAAGAAAAGGAGGTATTTATTGTAGCTTGGATCTATTTCATACTGCCCAGAAAATGGTTCTTAAATCAACAATGTAGAATCAGTTTCCTGTATAGTAACTTCTTAATAAAATAATTTAAATGCTATTAAGTAAAGGGCCACAAACTCCAGTTTCTATTGGGACCAGGTACACAATATGGGGATGACATGGACTAGGTAAAGCAAAAGACTTGGTGCCATTGATGCTTAGTGTCATTGTTAGGATTGTGAGGGACAGCAGGTGCCAGGGTCTCCCATTAAAGGGACACTTGCTATTTAATTGCAGCAAGTTGTTCAGGCAGGAATGTGGGAGACTAGAGGCCTGGATTTTTATGTAAATTTGCTTTTTAAATATGTTGACAGTTAATTCAAAGTTTGTTGTCAGTTAATTCAAAGTGGCATTTGAAGAGCCAATAAGACAAATTTGTGGTCCAGATCCAGTCTGTGGGGTACTTATTTGTGACCTTGTATAAAAGCATCTTGATGATAGCTTTAATGTCATGAACAGGCTTTATGTTTATGTTTGTAAAGTCAGTATTGGAATGAAAAACTGGGGCAGAGAAGTAGTGTAAAAGAACCCTAGTCCTGGGAAGGTATCACTGTACTGTCATAGAACCCTCAAAGGACCCTGCCTTTTTTGTTTGTTCTATGTATGACTGTAAGTGACCATTTTACTTGTCTTCCCTTCTTTGAAATGGATCACCCTGCCCTGCTTCTCACGCAGAGTTTTGAAAGGCCCCAACAAGTAATGGTTGTCAAAGTATTGTGGAAATAATAGCTCACCAGCATGATGAAGGCATGTGAGCACCTGGCTTGTTTTCTGAGGCTGTGTTCCAGTTCTGCTGTAGCTTATTTAAGTATAGACTGCTGTGCCCAGCTCCAGAGGGGTTAGCATGCAGACCATGCAGCACCTTCAGAAACCCATTTGACACTTGACTCTGTATTACACTTGCAGGCTCCTAAAAAAATAAATTAATTAATTAAAAATATAAAAAAAGGCATGAACCCCTGTGCTGTGTGATAGTTTTAAATAATAAGTAATTTAGATCATTGTCTAGTTCTGCTAAATCTATTATTTGCCATGTAAAGATTCTTGGTATTCTAAACTGCCATTGTTCATAGAACTTCCTGTATTTTTCTAATGTCCTTCTAATGTGGCATCTGCTACCCTCATGTTGTAGCTCTGTCCCTTGTGAAATGTGGCTAGTTGAGATTGACTGAATTTTTAGTTTTATTTAAGTGAATTTAAATTTAGCACATGAGGCTAGTGCCTGCCTTATCAGACAGCACGGTTCTGGAGTATGCAAAATCCTCCTGCTGTGGTCTCCATCACTCTGGACATCGCCCATATCCTCCCCCCCACTAGACACACACTTGTCACACTCAGCATACCAGTACTCATTTGCGTGATGCCTATCACACTTACTGTGAGCTGACTTTTCTTGCTTGTTTTCACCGTTGACTATCTAGCATCTAGCAGAGGGTTGGTATTCAGTTCATTTTTATTGACTGGGAGAAATAAGGTTACTATACAGAATAAACCATTCTTACTACCTAGGGAGCAATTTAATTATTTATGAAGGTTTTTCAGTTAATAGTCATAGTTCCTTTTCTGATCTGAACTGCATAATAATTTTAGGATTTGTTGAACAGGAAAATTTGAAAGGAGTCCAATTAGAGTAAAGATCATTATTACACACATTATTTTGGTCTCCGAGATGGCAGTGATTGCTAATCAAGGTTTCTGGGTCATTTTTTATCTGTGCTCAAAAATACCAGTGCGCCTCTGATGTAAAATTTCTTTACAGAGCCTGATTTGGATTTTCAGGCTGGTTGTTTAGGCATAGCTAATTAAAAATCACAAGAAAATTATTTGAAGAACCATTATTTTATGAATATGTAGTTTATTGGAGGAACATTAGTTTAAGCACAGTATTAATATCCTTCAAAAGGATAGTAACTATTAAACAAAAGCTGCGTTCTTTTGATACTTTCTAATCAGAAGGAATGGTTTCATATGCTGGTTTACATGTATCTTTAAGAATGTACATCAAGAAAATTTTCTGCAGTAATAAAACAGCAGAGCATTGCAGATACCGTTGTGTTTTCCGTGTGGTCACTCCAAAAAGAAGTTGCTACTTGGTAGAAAATACCAAGTTTGGGAAC
Source organism: Anoura caudifer (assembly GCA_004027475.1). Taxonomy (NCBI): domain Eukaryota; kingdom Metazoa; phylum Chordata; class Mammalia; order Chiroptera; family Phyllostomidae; genus Anoura; species Anoura caudifer. The sequence continues at coordinate 219,806 of PVKU01000893.1, read as the reverse complement.
TAAAAATAATTGTGCTATAGGTAATTCATAGCATGTTGAAACTAATAAGTGAACTAGAATTGCCTTTCACCCCACAGAAATCTTACAAGTTTGGAAATTATAATACAATATGTGTACTTTTGTGCCACCATCTAATTAAGACTAAGGCCTCTTAACAGCATATTTAATATTTTCATTAATTGTAGTGTAGTGCCAGCCAATGGGTTTCCTAAAATAGTATTCCCTCATGGTCACACATTACTATTAAAATGCAGGCTTAGATCGACTGCATTTTGAAAGTTAGAAAAATGTTAAATTTTCATGTGCATTTGATTATAACTACTTTAGAATCCTATATAGATTATAGCCTCAGAGAACAAGTACGCTGGCAGACTTTCCATTTCAAAAAATGATAAAAACATAATTGCAAATTAGATGGAAATTTCATCCTATGGTCTTCTAGCTAATTTAGCATCTGAATGCATGTGTTAAAGTTCCATTTAGTAGTCATCATTTTCCAGAATTACATTGACCAGACCCAGCACCATGTTTTCTGTGAGAATACTAAAAGTTCCCTCCAAAGGTTAAGATGAGGATTGCTTAAATGTGAAAAGAGTAGAAGGAAATGATTTATTCTTCATTCCTCACATTTTGCTTTCCCGCATAGTGCACTGATTCCTTTGAATCCTTTTACTTTTATTTTTTTTTTTTTTAAGAGAAATTTGAGCATACTGAGTAACAGCAAGCATAAGTGCTAAGAAATATGCAGGCCGGGTGGGGGGATGTGTGTGTTCTGGCATCTGTGACAGGCCTCTGACTCTTGCTTGGTGCTCTTGCAGCAATGTGCCTAGCGTCGGGAGCCTAGCAGACCCAGACTATCTGAACACACCACAGATGAACACACCCGTGACGCTGAACAGCGCGGCTCCGGCCAGCAACAGCGGAGCAGGAGTTTTGCCATCGCCAGCAACCCCTCGCTTCTCTGTCCCCACGCCACGAACCCCCAGGACCCCAAGAACTCCCAGAGGTGGGGGCACTGCCAGTGGTCAGGGGTCTGTTAAATATGACAGCACCGATCAAGGGTCACCAGCCTCTACCCCCTCTACCACGCGGCCCCTTAACTCTGTGGAACCTGCCACCATGCAGCCAATTCCTGAAGCCCACAGTCTCTACGTCACCCTGATACTCTCCGATTCTGTGATGAATATCTTTAAAGACAGAAACTTCGACAGCTGCTGCATCTGCGCCTGCAACATGAACATCAAAGGGGCGGATGTCGGGCTTTACATCCCCGACTCTTCCAACGAGGACCAGTACCGCTGTACCTGTGGGTTTAGCGCAATCATGAATCGCAAACTTGGCTACAACTCAGGACTCTTCCTGGAAGATGAGTTGGATATTTTCGGGAAGAATTCTGATATTGGTCAGGCTGCAGAGAGGCGCTTAATGATGTGTCAGACCACCTTCCTTCCTCAGATAGAGGCAGCCAGAAAACCCCAGGAGCCACCTACAAGCCTTCTCCTCCTCCTCCAGAATCAACACACACAACCTTTTGCTTCACTGAGTTTCCTGGACTACATTTCCTCTAACAATCGCCAAACTCTTCCCTGTGTAAGCTGGAGTTATGACCGGGTGCAAGCAGATAATAACGATTACTGGACAGAGTGCTTTAATGCCTTGGAGCAGGGCCGGCAGTACGTGGACAATCCCACGGGTGGAAAAGTGGATGAAGCGCTGGTGAGAAGTGCCACCGTGCACTCTTGGCCTCATAGCAATGGTAGGTGTCCCAGAATACAGATGTGCTTTGGAGAGTGTCTTGGTGTGATAGCTTATACACTTTCTTTACTTTGTTCTCTGACAAAATTTTAAGTTTCATTTCTTAAAAAATAAGACAACTAAAGTGAGAGCTATGTTGATACCATCCTTAATTTAAGGACTGGGGGAATGTTTTATCGAAACACCTTTGGAGAAGAGTAATCATCTTGTGAAAATTTCCTCTTGAATTAATTCATACAGGCATTTCATCTGGAAACTTGTGACGGCAGAGTAAGGCTTGAAGAGTGCACAAAGTGATAATTTACACAACCACTCATTCTTCTCAGTCAAGTTTCCATGCTACTTTAGAATCACGTATAGATTATAGCCTCAGTTACTGTGTATTTTCTCCTTCCTCTGGTTTTTCAGCATTTTTTACTCTTGTAACAATGATCAAATTTGACTTTGTGTTGTGGTTACTGGGTCTTGTCACTGGCCTGTCTATTATTAAAAGCTCCACTTGACAAACATTTTTGGAGTTGAGCTCTAAAAGTGCCAAGCAACTTGCTCTCTCCTCCCCTTACCTATTCACTGTCAATAATGCAGTACATACTGAGGGTTAAAATGGTGACCAAAACAGATGAGGTACCTGCCCTCAGGGGAGTTTCTAATGTGTTCTGGAGAATGGACATTACACTGAAGCATATTATTACAAACCATTACAAGTGGTGAAAGCATGGAGTAGGAGAGCCACCCTGTGCCGGAGGTCAGCGAAGACTTCCCTGGAGAAGTAGTAATGCATCTGAGATTTCAATGATGAGTACAAATTAACTGGGTAAAGAGGATAGGATGCAAGGAATTGTGTCCCAGGCAGAAGGAGTTGCAAGTGTGAAGGTTCGGAGTTATACAGAGCTTGGGGCCTTCAAAGAAATGAATAGGGGCCAGATTACCAAGAGCCTTTGGAGACATGCTGGGGGTTGGGTCTTCATTCATAGAGCCCTCACAAGTCGGTGATGGGTTGTATGAAGAGGCATTGACATCAGATTTGTATCCAAAAAAGTACTCTGACCCTAATGAGGGCTGTGGATTAGAAAATGGCAGAATGGGTTTGGGGAGATTAGGAGGCTATTATATAGTAGACCAGGTAAGAAGCAATGGCTTGATTAGTGTCTTTGCAAAGAAAATGGAAAAGAAGTGGAAACATTCAAAAGATACTTAGGAAGTAGTGCTGCAGGACTTGGTAATGGATTGAGTTTTGCGGGCTCAGGGAGAATGAGGTGTTAAGGAAGACACCCAGATTTGGGACTTGTATACCTGGACAGATGTTCAGAGGTGGAGGAAAACCAGGTTCGAGGAGAAAGTTCATGAGTTGGGTTTTGGAAATTGTAAAGGACCTTTTGAGATATCTGGGTAGAGCTGTCAGGTAGACATTTGGGACTTGATGGGCCTGGAGCTTGGGGGAGGGGTGGTGGGCATATAGGTAACAAGTGAAGGAGGGCACTGTGGAGGAGGAAAGTATAGAACGAGGGGAGGGAGGGCCTGGGACAGGCTTTGCTGAATTCTGCCAAGTCACAATGTTTCCAGAAGGAGAGAAGGGTCAACAAGCATTAAAATGCTGAGCTTTTAAGGTCAGAATGATCTTGTACTGATAGTGAGAGCCATTCCTGTAGAACGGGGGGAGCAGGGGCCAGGCTAGAGGGATTACGTGAATGAAACATGGGCTCTGCTTCTGAACAACTCTCAGTCTTGTAGAGGAGAGGGTTATATTAGCTTCCCAAATATAGTTTGAACTCTGAAATAATAAAAGTATGCCCAGAGGACAGAGATCAGGAGTAGGGAATGACAGGTGCTTTCTGAGTTGGCCAAGCAGGGAGACTTTTTGGAAGTGGAGACTGACTCCTAAGGAAGTATTCAAAAGTCATACTCATTTTCATGACTGTTAGGTTTAAGCAGAGTGCTGCATACTTACAGACCTTTAATTGTGTCTGCTGGATGAATTTATGTGATGAAAAAAGTGTATTCTTTCCCCTAAAAAATGTGGATGATTATCTTAGCGGTTCCTTTTACTAGATAGTGGCCTGCAGATGGAAAGGCAGTCTGTGTGGGAGCAACAGTAGTGCCATCTTTGGGTGTGAAGAATAGCACCTTTGTCTCAGGGGAGGGGTGGGTTTCGAATTCAGGTGCTTGGAAGTACCAGATATCATGTAAGTGAATGGTGCAGGGAGCCAGATTGGCAAAAAGCAATGCCCCAAATTGTGTCCTGCCACAGCACACCTTCTATTTTGTATGCACAAGAGGACAGTTCACAGACAATTATGTCTGCTTTTGATCTGGTTCTCTTGGCCTGTCATTTTCCTACTTTTGATAGAGCCATGAGTGCAAGACGTTCTTTACTGTTTTCTTGTAAGAAAAGAAAAGCAGCGCAGGCTTGAAAATGAAGATGATTAGCACTGCTTCAGTCTCAGGCTGACAGCAGAGGGGACCGTGGAGAACAGTCTGAAGGGAGTGGCCCCTCCTCCACTCCAGCAGGTGCTGGTTGTGCAGGAGTATGGTCTCAGCCCCAGGGTTGCCAGGCCTGCCAGTTCTTAAAAGAGAGAAGCTAGGTATACAGATTTGTGCATGAAACTTCCTGGAGCAATTTATTCCAAAGTTAAAGAATAAATAACTCTGCAGTCCACCAATTTGTAACCTGTGTTTGATTTAAGGACATAATCTTCAAATGTCTTAAGAACCCCAAGCACTCCATGTTTCAGATTTCTTTCGTAGATAAGTCAGATTTTCACCCATGCCCCTTTCCTAACCTATGCCCCTTTCCGTCACCCATGCCCCTTTCCTAAGCTAGAACAATAAGAGTAAGGAAAGCTCTTCAAGAACCCAGCTGCACAGATTCGTAGCTGATCACCTTGAACTGAATTAGTTCTTCAGATTGCTTTCAGGATTTGATGAGCTTTATGGACCTTCTTTCCTGGGAAATAACATATGTTCATGTATGTGCGCATGCAGTTTTGCACAGTTTCAGAAGTTATTCAGATTCTGGGTTAAGAATCCCTCCTGCTAGCAAGGAGAGTGTTTGTTCTGAAACTGCAGCTCCCCGCCCTTCCTCTGTACACAGTCCTGTTGTTGCTTCTGCTGTGTTCTCACGTGCTTCTCTCTGCACGGAAGGGCTGCTTTTCCATCGTGCATTTTGTATTTTGTGAAAATATTTTACAGTAAGAACAATTTTTAAGGTTTTCAAAAGCTTTTCCCACTTACCAGATATTCAGACCATTGATGTTTGCAAAGTAAAGTTATACAATAATTAAGAAACATTTGCAGCTCTCTTGTGAGCATCCTTGGGAACAGGTTATATGATTTTTAAAAGTCAGGTCTATCCACCTTTCCACTGTTAAGCAGTTCTGCAGTTAACCTCTTTATTAATATAGAGTAACCTATTTTTCCTTGTATTATTTCCAATAATAAATTACTTTTCCACTTCAGTACAAGAATATCTTTCCTCCTGACTCCTAAGTCAAGTATTTTAGACTCTACTAAAAATAGAGTCTGCCACCAGTGTCTTTGTCACAGACTCTAAGCGAGGTCCAAAGTGATGGCAGGAGAGAGCAGAGTGCCAGTCCAGTCCTCCTGTATGATTTCTGTTTCTTTTCATTTAATGCCTGTTCCAGTGCTAGACATCAGCATGCTCTCTTCCCAAGATGTGGTCCGTATGCTGTTGTCCCTGCAACCCTTTCTCCAAGATGCCATCCAAAAGAAACGCACGGGCAGGACCTGGGAGAACATCCAGCACGTGCAAGGACCACTCACCTGGCAGCAGTTCCACAAAATGGCGGGCCGGGGCACCTACGGTACAGTCCTCCTCCGTCTCGGTTCCTTCTCGTCTCTTTGCTCCATGAGAAGCAGCTTTAGTTACTGTTAGGTCCTTGCTTCACCGACAAAATGGAATCTTTTCTTGATAACAAATTTTAGATCCTTTTTGTTTTCCTCAGGTCAGTATTGACGTTAAGTTTTCTAAACATTGGTGGCACACTCAAGGGCAATGAGGAAAACGATCCCTAAGTAGAGTATTTTTATTAGATTTTCATCTTCCTGGTCCTCACTGCATTTTCATTTGGATGAACTTCTTCATAGTCAGGAACAAAGGAAGTGACATAGTGCTGCTTGGAAAGGGAACTTGTTCTGCTCTGCCCTCTGATTTTATTGAACCTTTATACCCATGTTCTCACTCACTTGGTTAGGTTCTTCATCAGGGGCCATTTAATGAGAGGATTTGGAAAATACTTTCAAGAGCATCATGTCAACCCACAATGAAATGTCCCAGAAATGTCTGGCACAATGAAATGTGCCAGAATTAAGACTGGTGCACTGGGAACTGCGGGAAACAAACGGTCAGGCACCTCCCTAAACCGCAGTGTCGTTCTAGGTTCTGAAGAGTCTCCTGAGCCGTTGCCCATCCCCACTCTGCTGGTGGGCTACGACAAAGACTTCCTTACCATCTCACCGTTCTCCTTGCCATTTTGGGAGAGGCTGTTGTTGGACCCATATGGGGGCCACCGTGATGTTGCCTATATTGTGGTGTGTCCAGAAAATGAGGCCTTGCTCGAAGGAGCCAAAACTTTCTTCAGGGACTTGAGCGCTGTATATGAGGTGAGAGACACCTGAACTTTAGTGTTCCTAAATGAGTCCTCAGGTGGTTTCTGGTTATGCCTAAATTTTAAAGACTAAACATCTTCAAAATAGATCTTAATGAAAATTTGCAGTTAGTTGGAGGGTGAAGGACAGAGTACATTGGGAAGTTTTTCTAAGAGTAAATCATTTTCCCATCTTGGGTTTATATTTTATTAGATTTAGAAGATTTTCCTCTTCTAGCCCTGACCACACATCTTAAAATCCTGTCAGCTGTTTTCCCCCATTTATGTGCTCAAATTTAAAAGCACTGCCCTGATCAGTGTGACTCAGTTGGCTGGGCATCGCCCCACATAGCAGGAGGTCGCTGGGTGGTTCCCTGTCAGGAAACATGCCTATGCTACGGATTCCATCTCCAGTCGGGGCGTGGGTGAGAGGCAGCTGCTCCATGTTTCTCTCCCTCCCCGAATGAATGACTGACTGACTGAATGAATGAGATCTTTAAGAAAGAATAAAAACAAAAGTATTATTCACCAGGGAAAGTGCCTCTTCAGAGGATGAGCTTTACAAAAAAGAAGGTACATCTACTCCTTTTGTGAGGGAGAGGGGAAAGGGAAAGTTCCTGAAAACAGTATAAAAATGTTTAACTTGAAAATCTCCAAATCAAAAGATAAGTTTAATGAATTATGCCCCTGTTATGTTTTATTTAACACTACATTCATCTTAATACTAAAATTTTGATATAGGTTAATAATGTAATAACCGTAATAATGTAATAGCCAAGTTGATAATTTTATATATAGTACATAAATTTGTGTTACTTTTGAAAAATTAGAATTGTCTGTCTTTGAAGAGGAAGTGCCACATCACATACACTATGTTGTTTATGCTTTTTACTTCTAATATCATTATATTTGGGAAGATTAAATTAAACTAGTATTTTTTTAAAAATTAGATTTATTGGGTTGACATTGGTTAATAAGATTTTATAAAGTGTTTAGAACTGTGATAGGCATATTATAAGTATTACAAATGTGGTTGTTAAATAAGATGCCAAGTTGAATTTCAAAAATATTCCATAACAGAACATCCTCTCTCTATAAATATAAGAAAGAGTACAGATGAAGTAGTAAACTTACGTGTTGCTGCAAAGAAGTGAGGAGATGCTAACGTATTAGGTAATGGCATCAATTAAGCCCCTGAAGAAAACCCTTGAATACAATAATTTCTAAACAGTGCCTGGCCCATGGATACGTAATAATATTAAACCATACTTACCCTAACACAGACAACTTGTCTAAGCAATTTCAAAGCCCAGCCATTTCTTGAATGAAGCCTTCACATAAGTAACAAAACATAAAAGGCTTGCTGGATCTTTTTGGATCTTAATAACTCTACTAGGATTGCTCATTTGGCAGTACTGCATGCCTGCTTAAGATGTTGTAGGGACTTGGTAAGGCTTCAGTTCATCAGCTCTAGTAAGGGACAATAATACAGGCTCTTCTGCTGGTGAACAGGTAGTTAAGGAGCTTACTTTCGGTAGTTATATCAGTTCTCTGCCATTTAGTGTCCTGGAGATCAATCAGATTCTCATGCTAAAGCAACCTTTTAAGAAGTGATCAGCTTATCCAGCACTTCTGTGGCCTCTGGTGTTGGTGATCTCCAAATGTCTGTCACAGTCCAGCAGATGGTCCACAGAATTTTAATGTTATCTTATGGGAAAGCATTATGAGTGGGGATTACTTAAGAGGTTTTAGTGGACACGTGTCGGTCGGCCTCAGTAGGCAGGAGTCGGGGTAGTTCCTTATTTGACCACTAGCAATCAGGTAGTGCTCGGCAGTCTTCCCTTGTGCAGGAGGAATGGGCTGGGGTGTAGAAACATTGACTATTCTTCAGAAGAAACATTTATTTTTCTGTAGAGGAGCTAGTCCACGTTTTGGACACAAACAGCAGTTTCAGGGGACGTGGTAATTACCAGATAGGAGCAGCTTACAATGTTCGTTTGGTTGCATGTGGTCACACTAAAAAGAAAAGGGAAAATGCTTCCATGTGTATGGTACAGAATCTCCCTCGCTAACGCTATGTGCTGAACAAAGCAGCGTTTCCTGTTACCAGTAATGATCTTGTTTGTGGTATCAGATGTGTAGGCTTGGGCAGCACAAGCCCATCTGCAAAGTGCTACGTGATGGGATCATGCGCGTGGGGAAGACCGTGGCACAGAAGCTGACCGATGAGCTTGTGAGTGAGTGGTTTAACCAGCCATGGAGCAGTGAGGAGAATGACAATCATTCCAGACTCAAACTTTATGCGCAAGTTTGCCGCCATCACCTAGGTAAATGGGAATTTATTAGGCAAAGTAGAATTTGAGGGGTAAAATAGCAAATTCCCCTCCCCCAACCTGTTAGGGTGCAACATTATGCTTCTTTTGTCTAATGTTCCATTAAAGTTGCCTAAAGACATAATAGCTAATTTACTCCAGGATTTTGAAAACTAGAGTGCATGACTTGGTATTAACTGCTTAATTTTTATCCCAGATTCCCAGAATCTAAGAAGCTTATAAAGCCACATATGCGCACAAGCATACTGCACCACAGCGGTTGTAGGCTATGTGTATGGCCTCTCATTTTTCAGTTGTGGTGTGTGGAGTCAGTCTAAAAGGAAAATGTTACAAATGGTGAATTTTCTTTATTTTTAAATAAGGTTCTTTTTCAGTATTTATAAGTACTTCCCTGTTCATTGCTCTGTTTGCAGGATATATAAGCACATATTCAATTGTGGAGATAGCATTTCAGGTATCATAACCAGAGTATTGCAGCCTGAAAGCGTAATTTTTTTAAAAAGTGACCATTTTGAATTTCTGACTGTGTAACACTGCAGAGCCTCACTAAAATCACCTCTCTGCATGTACTCTTTCAGCACCTTATTTAGCCACTCTGCAGCTCGATAGCAGCCTGTTGGTACCACCTAAATACCAGACCCCACCAGCAGCAGCACAGGGACAAGCTACTCCTGGGAATGCTGGGCCTGTAGCTTCAAATTCAGGATCAGCAGCTCCCTCGGCTGGCAGTGCATTTAATCCCACCTCCAATGGCAGTTCTGCAAACCCTGCAGCAAGTAGCTCCGCATCTGGTTCCTCCATGCCACCCGTCTCATCATCTGCCTCTGCTCCCACGGTTAACCAGCTAAGCACTACCTCTTCGTCAGGATTCAGTGGTAGTGTTGGAGGGCAGAACCCCAGTACTGGGGCCAGTTCTGCTGATAGAACGCAAGGGAACATAGGCTGTGGTGGAGACCCTGAGCCTGGGCCGAGCTCCTCTCAGCCCTCACAGGACGGACAGGAAAGGTACGTTGCTCGCTGATTGAGATGGATCGCCTCAGCGCAGGCCCCTCCCTTGTCTCCTCTTCTTCTACATCCTTCTCTCTTCTTGACCTCATGAGTCTCTAAATCCAGTGCTCTATTTTTTTTTTTTGCCAAGAGAAAGTGACAGCTGTCAATCAGCTTCAGTGTTAAGAAATTTGAGACATCTTGTAACCTAACTTATCAACTTATTGTTAAACTCATTAGCTTAATAGTGAGCTATTACTATTAATACTAATATTATTATATGAATATAATACATGGGTAACAGTAAGCTATTACTGTTAATATAATAGTATTATAAACCATCTTTGTAGACTATTAGCCACAGGGAAAAAAGGGGAGTTGAAAAAGAGATCTCCCATTTTAGAGACAGTTACATTATTTATATCTATCTTGGTGCTAACTGGCTTGGTTTGCCTCCATTTCAGTAATATGACACATGTTAATGTTACATTTAATCTTTAATCATTGTCCAAGGAGTCAACGTGCTCTAGAATTGATTTTATTTTTGTGTAACTTATATTTACTTTTACATCTCGTGGTGCCTTTCTCTGCAGTGTCACAGACAGGGAGAGAATAGGAGTCCCCACAGAGCCAGACTCCGCGGACAGCCAGGCCTACCCCCCAGCTGTTGTCATTTACATGGTGGACCCCTTCACCTATACCGCGGAGGAGGACTCCACCTCTGGAAACTTTTGGCTGTTGAGTTTGATGCGCTGCTACACAGAGATGCTGGATAATTTACCTGAGCATATGAGAAATTCTTTCATTCTCCAGGTATTTGCAAGTTTGTTTTTTACCTTTGGTGATGGTGTTTTTATGAAAGTAAACACAAGCTCATGTTTTCTTAATAGTTGGAAATACATAAAAATATATAGAAGAAAGACTATTTGTATTTGTACCTTTTTGATTCAGCCATCATTACCATTTTGGTGTATTTCTAGCCTTTTTTCTGTATGTTTGTTTACACAGTTGAGATCAGACTTTTTAAAATATAACTTACTTTGTACCTAATATTATTCATGAATACTTTTCCATGTTATTTAAAATTTTCAAAAGCAACATGTTTAATGACTGCACATCTTCCATACTTCCTCATGCCTATGCAGTTAGATAATTTGCTTCCACTTTTCACTATTACAAATAAAGCCATAACAAACATCTTTATGGAAAATGTCTTTCTCACCTTTCAGGCCATTTCTTAATGCAGATTCTTAGATATACGATAGATACTGATAAACATCACCAAATTCCTTTTCAAAAAGGTTATACTTATTTACATTTCTTTCAGCAGTGAATGAGAGTGACCATTTTTGCTGCACCATTGGCAACTTTACAGCATAATAAATTTTTAAAAATTTTAAAATTTAGTAGGTGAAAAACAATTCCTTGTTTGATTCTGTTTTACTGTTACTTTAACTAAAGCTATCTTGTAGAATTAAAAGATTGAAATTTCAGTTACCAGAATAGGTTGTTAATACCTTTTTATTGTTTTGAAGTTTTTCTCTGGAATGATTAAATAATAATTTCAAAGATGCTATACATACTATATGTATATATTATAAAAATGAGAAATCTATTAAAAAACAGGTTTTTAAATTTAGGGGCATAGCGATAGTACATTAAGAATTTACCCCTAGCCCTGGCTGGTGTGGCTCAGTGGATTGAGCACTGGCCTGCAAACCAAAGGGTTGCCAGTTTGATTCCCAGTCAGGACATATGCCTAGGTTGTGGGCCAGGTTCCCAGTAGGGGGCGCTCAAGAGGCAACCACACATTGATGTTGCTCTCACCCCCTTTCTCCCTCCCTTCCCCTCTCTAAAAATAAATAAAATTTTAAATTAAAAAAAAAAAAGAATTTACCCCTAAAATAGGAACAGGGTAATTTCTAAGTGACTGTGACATGACTAATACAATGGCACCTATTCTTAAATTGCTGGCGTACATTTGGAATACAGGATTTATGTCATTGGAAGGAATTAAGACTGAGCTATATTATGTCTGATATTTATAATTTTACAACTCAAGTATCCTCTCCCATTAAAGTTAAGAATCCATGCATTTCATTTTTAATGTGGTTAGCAGGTCAGATCTCAGTTTCTAGTTCTGTCTGTGTCTGTGTCTGCAGATTGTGCCTTGCCAGTCCATGCTGCAGACAATGAAGGATGAACAAGTTTTCTACATTCAGTACTTGAAGTCCATGGCATTTTCAGTGTACTGCCAGTGCAGGCGACCCCTGCCTACCCAGATCCACATTAAGTCCCTCACAGGGTTCGGGCCTGCTGCCAGCATTGAGATGACACTCAAGAATCCGGAGGTAGGTAGGAGCAGGGCAGGAATTTGCAAAACGGGGAATTCTATTCTAAAGATGCAAGCCAGGAGCATTGGTGGCAAGTGGTAGGCTTCTTTGATCCTTCCGTTAAAATAGAGGAGATACTCCTGAATTTGTAAAATCTTTTGAGAGAAGAGGTAAGAAATTCTTGCTATTTTTTGATGTAGGACCTAAGGCAACAATATGCTTATCACTTGTACTTATGTTCAACTGTCCAATATTTATCTTGTTCCTTATTTTTTTTAAGCTAATCTATGTCTTTGATCACTAACTCTCTACCTTCTCTAGTTTTCTCTTGGTCAGCAGTTATGTGGGTGTTTATTTCACAAGGGCCCCTCATGTGCCAGTCCACATTCTTAGGGGCTCTGCTTTCTTTTCCTCTTGTCTCTGGGCTTCTGTATGTAAATGAATGTTTTTTCTCTCCATCTTATTAAACCTACATCCCACAGATACATACCTCACAGGGAATTTTAAAACACCAAAGCCAAACTGTTTAAAACAAAAGTTATACACTTATTTTGTTTTACTAATCACTTTACCCTGAAGATAGAAGCACAGGGCAATGTTGAGAATGTTCAGAGCCTTCAAAAATCAGTTCCCTCAACTTTGTTGGGTGGGAGATTACCCTTTAATGAAAGCCGACAAGCCCCAGCCAGGGTGGCTCTGGTGGAACGCTGTCCTGCACACTGAAGGGTTACAGGTTTGATCCCTGGTCGGAAGGCAGCCAATCACTATGTTCTCCGTCTCTTTCTCTCCTCTCCCTCCCCTGCTTCCTCTCCCTCTAAAAGCAATGAAACAATGTCCTTGGGTGAGGATAAAAAAAAATTATTTAAAAAAGCCAACAAAGACCTCTTCGTCATAAGAGAATTTAAAAACACCAAAACTGCTGATTTTAGTTGGTAATGAAAGTTTTTCGGAAAAAGTCTATAAATTGCTTATCCCTTCTATAAGTAAAAACTGAGAAGTGGAAAAATGATGCAACTATAGATAAGACTGCATTTGTTGTAACTTGGTTCATGTCAACTTGGTCCCAAGGGAGGAAGCTGCTTAGCTGACAACCTACATTCATTCTGGGGTTATATAAAATCTCTATAGTTGGCAGTTTTAAGTTAGTGTATTCTTTTGAGTTTAAATTTTTCACTTTTGTGAGTGGTTCATCAGTTTTCTCTACTAGCTTTTCTAAAATTAAAAAAGTCAGTTTGTTTTTACTTGTTTCTTATTTCATCTCCAGAAATTATGAGTTACTGCTCTTTAAAATAAACTTAGTTCTTCACTTCTTATACTATCACACAATTCAGATGCAGTCATTTCTTAGCTTTGGTAGGAAGTCACCACAATGTCAAGTGGTCATTCATAGTATTCTGCATTTTCATAGAGGAGAGTAAAGGCTGACTACGTACATTAAGATATCCCAGGACATGACGTATGATTTTTTAAAGATTATAACATTCTAGCAGAACCCCATCAAGAGTTCATAAGATAAAGTGAGGCTTATTTGAATATAAATGCCAAAAATAGGCTTTTTTCCCTTTTGCTTTGAAACAGGAAGAGAAATAAATCACTTAACTTACTAAATACAAAAGAACCAGATGTTATGAATAGTTACTGAGGTTTGTACATTTTTACTTGCTTTATGGTAATGATGGATTGCTAAATGTGGCCTCCCCCTCAGTGTGCAGCTAGGATATCGCACTTACATTCAGGAAACTCCCCTGTCTGCTGTGCACCAAGCCCTGTACTAGGTGATGAGGGCATGAGAGAGAACTAAAGTGCCAGGCCCCTGCTTCTAGGAATTCTAATTCTCTACAATGGCCCAGTCTCGTGCAAGCACATTTTCACATAAGAAAGAATGTAGTTTCGTATTTATCATTCAACTTATAGAAGATATCCTGTCACTAGTATCACTTCTGTTTTTCAGAGAATATCCAGCATCTCAAAAACAGAGTTTGGGTAGAATGTGTTACCTTGTGACTTATCATAGGCTGTCCATTACATCTGAAATGTTTGGCATTTAACATATTGTTTCACACAAAACTTTTTAGGCAGCCTCGGCTGGACCCTTTTTTTAAAAAAAAGGACTTAGACATAATTCACATATAAAACTCACCCTTTTAAAAGTTGTATAGTTTGGTGACTTTTAGTTTATTCACAGAGTTTGCAACTGTCGTTGCTATCTAACTTTAGAACATTTTATCAATCCAGAAAGAAACTTCATACCTGTCAGCAGTCACTCCTCATTTTACTCTCCTCCCAGCTCCTGGCAACACTAATTAATCTACTTTCTGTGTCTATGGGGTTGTCTGTTCTGGACATTTTATGTAAATGGAATCACACAATATGTAATCTTTTATGTCTGGCTTTTTTCATTTAGCAGAATGTTTGAGGTTCATCCATGTCATAGCATAGAAGTTTGCTGACCCTGCTGTAGTTCATTAAACGTGAAAAAGTGTATGATAGCTAGCTGTAAGCAAAGAAGACAGTTAAATGGCACAGTTTATGTGACATGTTTATCTTAGGTAACAGCTATTGCTTTGATTTCTTAAATCACACACATACACACTTAAGTATAGCATACAAATGGAAAATACTCCATCGTAACTGGTACTGCTTGATGAATTTTCTCTATGTAACATTATCATGTAACAAGCACAAGAAACAAAACATAGCAAACATCCAGAAACCTCTCCTCCAGTCAGTCCAATGTAAGTTCTGACTTACAGCAACATAATTCTGTCTGTTCTTTAACTTTTATATCAATTGAATCATATAATTGATAATTTTTTGTGTTTGGCTTCTTTCATTCAGTGCTGAGAGTCATTCTTTTTATTGCTTTTATTGGTAGTTTTTAATTCTCTCTGCTGTTTAATGTTCTGATTGCATGACTGTTATCACAGTGTGTCCTTCATCTTACTGTTGGTGGGTGTTTGGGTTCTTTTCTGTTTGGAGCTCATATGGTAAACCATACTGGGTGTTTCCTGTCTCTTATTTCAGGCATTCTGGTGGGTGTGTGGTGGTATCTCATTGTGGTTTTAATTTCCACTTTTCTAGTGACTAATGAAGTTGGGCCAGTTTACTTTCTAAAATAGTAATTCCTTTTAATAAGGAAATATTGGCTTGGTTGGATGCCCTGGCTTATATCATTTAAACAAGCTTTTCATTGCTTGTGTCATCATTGCTGTTTATATAGATAGTTCTGGTAGGAGGCAACCTGTTATTATTTTCTATTGGTTTCATTCAGTGCTGTTCTGGTTTTTGTTGTAAACATGAACTTGAGTGGCTTTGTGTTGATATTGATTTTGATTTTGATTTCAGAGGCCCAGCCCAATCCAGCTTTACTCCCCTCCTTTTATATTGGCCCCGATCAAAGACAAGCAGACAGAGCTGGGAGAGACGTTTGGCGAAGCGAGCCAGAAATACAACGTGCTCTTTGTGGGCTATTGTCTGTCTCACGACCAGCGCTGGCTTTTGGCTTCCTGCACTGACCTCCATGGGGAGTTATTAGAAACTTGTATTGTAAATATTGCTTTACCAAACAGGTGAGGAGCCTTGCTGTTTGTGGTGCATGAAAGTTGATGCTCTGCCTTTCTTAGGTACAAATCTTTCTCACTTTTCTGTCTCAATGCAGCTGGTCCCCTGTGAGTGGGTTCTTTGGAATTTTCTTGGTTTTGTCTAAGTGATAA
Source organism: Anoura caudifer (assembly GCA_004027475.1). Classification (NCBI taxonomy): domain Eukaryota; kingdom Metazoa; phylum Chordata; class Mammalia; order Chiroptera; family Phyllostomidae; genus Anoura; species Anoura caudifer. The sequence goes on along the minus strand of PVKU01000893.1, from coordinate 204,081 downwards.
CTTTGATTCATTTGGGGACCTTTGTCTCCATTTCTGTTTCAGGTCACGGAGGAGTAAAGTATCTGCACGTAAAATCGGACTGCAGAAGCTGTGGGAATGGTGCATAGGCATTGTCCAGATGACTTCTCTGCCCTGGAGGGTTGTTATTGGGAGACTGGGGCGTCTTGGCCATGGGGAGCTTAAAGGTGAGAAGTGTGTACCAGAAACAGGAACAGGGGCTGAGCTAATGGCATTAGCTGCACTGAGGGAGAAACCTGTACGGCTGGTAGGAAGAGTACAGCAGGTTGTATTTCCACATTCTTTTAAATATACAGAAAGCCAGTGGTTTTAAACTCTTCATTGGTAACAAAACCATTTTCCCTAAGAAAATCGTAAACAGTGAACTCCATTGTATAAAACAAAGAAAATGTTTTATTAGTATAAAAGTGATACTCAATACATTAGAATTTCTAACATTTTTTACATATTGAGCCAAGGAACAGAACAAGTCAGTTTTAACACCAAAATTCTATGTCAGATTATGGATCATAGTAGAGGTCATATGTAAGAACAGCCTTCAGTTTCTTTCATTCATTTATTTTGGCAGTTGGTAGTGATGAGTTTTGCATTTCTGTATTTTGCTTTGATGGCACAATAGCAAGATTGCCCTGATTTACGAGGACTAGCAGTTGTAGATTGGAACAGCCTTTATTCACATTGCTACTGTGTGATATTCTTCAGTCTGGAAGCTGAAGAGTGTGGATTTTTTTTTTTTACGTTGAATCATCAAATATATCTACCAACTGCTTATGTTTCTTATAAATACAATAGTCACAAAGCACTGACAGTAACTAACATAACACAGCTGGCCACCGGCAGCCGCCTTGCCAGGCCTCAAGCCCAGCCCATTGACTTAACCCACTGTGGCTTACTTGTACAGCTTTAAAAGCCTAGATTATTCTTTTAAATAAAGCCTTATTAATTAATGGCACATTTATAAAAAGTCCAACATATGCATATAGATGGGAGAAGTTTTTTTCTAAGGTCTGCACAAAAGCAGGACTGTAGGATTTGGTGTTGGGACTACAGTTTGCTGACTCTTGCATTAGGCTACACACATTATTTCTTTACACAAAATTTATATCAAATATTTGTGGAACCCCTGAAATAAAATCTTTGATATGGATGTAACTTGCATTGTAGCAAGTGCCTGAATGAGCTAATTATTAGAGTGTAACAGCAATTATACAAATATTACATAATATGTATTAAATAAGTGTTTCTTGGGAATCTATTGTACATAAGTTTTTTAGTAATATATTATAGACCAATAGACAATATTACCCTTTTCATTCTTTAAAGAATATCATACTTATAATGAATCTTATGTCAGTAGCCTGGAGGTCTGACATGTTAGGGAATTCATCATTTCATTTCTGTCAGAGTTTCTGTCTTCTCTCCTACTATGCCTCTTAGTCAACCTTATTTCTTAAAGGTTTTAAGCTACTCTTAACCCTTGGGAAAAGTTAGAATATAATAGAAAAGAAGAAAAGGAGATAAAAATGTAGCCTAGTGGTCTAGTCACTTGGTATTTTGGAAAATTATTAAGGCCATTGCTTCCCTTGTATGATTTATTAGAAGGGGCACACCCCTCCCGGCTCTTAGAGAGGCAGAGTGTACACACGACTGAAGACTGTCTAAAGATGGAGAGAAAGTGTACTCTCAGGGAATGAAAACATGGAGAAGAGCCTAGTACACAGGAAATCAGTTTACGGCCCTACAGTCCTTCCTTCGCAGTCACAGGTCTGCACACATTGCATTTCTGTGCGGCAGTGTCAGATATGAGCCTGTAGATTTCAGAGTCAGCTTCGTGAGTTTCTGTTATCGCCAGAGTGTGTGTAAGAAAACATGTACCACCTTTTCTTTCTTTCTTGATTTTAAGTACAAAACTCACATCTGTTTGATTTTTCTGTGGTTTTTAAAAATACCTCTCTGTGTTCTTGGACACTTTCATTTCAGCTACTACAGCTTGAGGTTACTTAGGAATATGAAATACGAAAAAAAAACTTCTTTCACCTTCTCTTTAAGGGGAGAACAGCTTGTTTGGAAGCATACAGAGTTAGAGAAGCCTGCAGGAGTGTCCTTTCATCAATGGGATGCAATGTGTCAGCCAGGCTACGGCCAGAGTGTGACATGCTTCATGTGTGCTGGGGAGGGCAAAAGAGAGGACCAAGCATGCTCAATACCCAGAGTCAGTGTGGCCTGTAACCCTCTCTGAGCAGACATGGTGCTTTTGTTTGGAGGCAATAAACAAATATTAGAAAATTTATGCCAGCTTTGTAATCTGCCTAATTATTGTGGCATCATATAGAGTGCTTTACTGATGCCCATTGTTTATCAGTGCTTTTGGACTTTCTAAAAAAGGTTCTCCTTCGTTTCTGCTGCTGCTTGCCCTTCATGGAAACAACCAACTTACAGCAAGCAGTAAGCAAAACTGAGGTTCGCCCAACTGTGCTCTCCTCTAAAGAGAAGTGCTGATGGGGGCTGGAGACAGAGGAGAAGGGGAGAACAGACTGGTGGCATCTTTGAAAAGTACCTGAAGTGTCTAAATCTGCCCAGGTCTGTGCTGGACTCTCATAGGGCATTTCAGACCTGGCCACAGTCTGTAGAATAGTAGGCCTTTGTTTCTTTCTTAATGAAGTGTGATAAAGTCCAGTACCATTTCCTTTGCAGCAAAGAGAGGGGGCCTCTGTAAAGCCACATTCCCATCAGGGCCCAATCCTGGAAATCCACTTAATAGGCAAAACTGGTAGAATACTCAAACGTAATAGCAATATGAATTTTAAAGACTGTGGATGACTGTGATATTTGATTTCAGATTGGAGTATCCTCCTTGGAGAATGTTCACTACAGACAATCAGTAAACGGCTGAAGGACGTGTGCCGGATGTGTGGAATCTCTGCCGCAGACTCTCCTTCTATCCTTAGTGCCTGCCTGGTTGCCATGGAGCCCCAGGGGTCCTTTGTAGTGATGCCAGGTAAATCTCTCTCTTCTTGTCAGTTTCATTAATGAGGTATCACATAAGTTCAGTCCATTAAATTTAAATCCACAGACAAGTGTAGAATGTGTCTTTATTTTTTCTGTTCATAAGAGAAGATTTTACTTAGGGCTAAAAAATGAAAACCATTTGGTCTCTTCCTAGGGGAGTAGTTTGTGATTTTATTGTCTTTGTTGACCATAGCTTGGGAGAGCTCCTCCATCCTGGACATGATTGAGCAGTCTTAGAGTCATGGCTAACTACCATTGCCTGACCCTGACTTGTTAGGTTGTCAAGGGCACCCTCCAGAAACGACTAACATGGACACCAGCATGATGCATATTCTGAAGGCAGAATCTCTAAGCAGCCTTAAGAGAGCTTATTTAGAATCTCTCTTACACAGTCAGGATGAATGGTGAGGCACATAGAGGTAAAGCATTTAGTACATATAATGCCTGGGCCACAGTAAATTCTCAGTCAGTGCCAGTGTGTGGATGGCCAAAACATTGTGGCCACCGAATTTGTTTTTTCATTGGCAGCCAAGCTATTGTATAATTTTATAACAAAGCAGTTTTATACTTTTAAACCTGTTTTTACCACCCAGATAGTTCTTTGATCAAATGGGAGACCCTGTCCACTCACAGCCTATGAAAGTAAATAATGTTGTGGTACAAGAGACAGATGGCCTGTGTCAGCCTGCTCAGTGTGCCACCTGGGCAGACTACACTGCTTCTTTGTGCTCTGTCCTCATCACAAAATGGGGATTATACTTCCTGCCTCGAGGTGGCCTTGATGACTGAGTGAGATGACATGGGTAAAGAACTTGGCACAGATTCTGGGATGTACTAAGCATTCAATAAATGTTACTTCTAACAATCATTAGTTGAATGGTACTATTTCTACAGAATTGTATCATTTAGGAGAATAGTGCTTTATAAATTGTGAACAACCACAGGAGGAAGGAGCATGGGAGATTTATTTTTAGAAGTACTTCTTATAAGTAATTAAATCGTATTTGGTAGACTCGGTCCAATTTCACCATAACATTTCCGGTATAAAATGAAATGAGGCTTGGGTTATTGTAGCTGTGTGCTTGGAGTAGGTTTCTTGAAGATAATTGAAACATTTGCACTCACCTTTAAATGTACTCATTGTGACAGTTGTGTCAGACTTGTGTTTCTACAGTCCTGGTCCTCTTAAAAACATCGTTTCTGGAGTCATTCACTGCTGCACAAGAGGAATTAATACTTATTTTTTTTAAAGATGCTGTCACAATGGGCTCTGTTTTTGGCCGAAGTACGGCATTAAACATGCAGTCATCTCAACTAAACACCCCTCAAGATGCTTCTTGTACACACATCTTGGTGTTCCCGACATCGTCAACCATCCAAGTGGCTCCAGCCAACTATCCCAATGAAGACGGGTTTAGCCCCAACAATGGTGAGTGGAGGGCCACGTGTGCTTGGAGCTCAGCTCCTTCCACAAGACCCAGAGCTAGAGTGTGGCGACATCTGGCTGCTGCCTGCTTTTCTGTGTTGTAATAAACGACACATGAAATAGGAAGAGGGTCTGACGGTTAGAGAATTGTTTTGGTTTGGAAGATTCAGTTGGCTCTATTACCAAGACCAAATAAATACTTACCTCTTCTGGGTAATTTACTTTCTCTTGTTTTTCGTTAAAGGCAAAAGCAATGTCCATTTGGTAGTATGTGCAGTACATGGGTGCTGCTCTTTCCATAAATATTTCTTGATCTGATTTGAAGTGTTTGAAGATGGCTAGACAATATAATGATAACACTTGCCTTTAGCTAATCACTGGAAATCTAGTTTGTTCTGAAACAACTTTTTACTTGATTAGTAATTGTAAATATTTTTTAGTTTGAGAATATTAAGGTATTTATTAAGAAATGGTTATTTATAAACTGTAAATGCTCAGTATTATGTAGCCATGTGCATTGTGTTTTAAAGAATTTTTAACAGTTACCAGCATTTAATTCTGCTGAAGGGGGAAGGTAAAAGGACAGCACACTGTGTGTGTGTATTCAGGGTGGGACAAAAGTGGGTTTGCAGTGCTGAGTGCACAGAACACAGTTTATGCTTGTGTTATTATTTCTTATTGTGTTGTTTTCCATGTGCACGACTATAAACCTGCTTTTGCCCCACTCTGTTCATCTCATATGTAGTATGGTCACAGTAGAATAACCAATAAGAGAAAAAGAATCATAGAACAAATGTTCGTGGTAATTGGGTTATGGGTGATAGTTTTCCTCTTCTCTGCTTTTCAGATTTTCTGCTGTGCATGTACCTTATTTGTCTAATATGGGAGAGGATTTCTTAGTGAAAACGTGGTGCTTTGATCTGCTTGTGGATTAGGCCTCTGTTTCAGGGCAAGTTTACTAAACCTGATACTGATAACCTGCAGTAATTCAGCTTCTAGTATTTTAGATGCTAATTGGCTGCATAAATGGGTTCTGCTCTTTTCTTAGATGGTGTCAATTTTAATGTCGTTAAATAATTAAATGTTTCTTTCTTCAGTGGTTCTGCCATCTTTATTTCTTCATTTATTTATTCATTCTGTTAATATTTCACATTGGAGATCATCGGAGAGAGTACAAAAATCAAAGAATAATTTGTAGCACCTCGCACTCAGTAGGCACACGTTAAATCTTGCTAATTTGTTAATAGCACCTGCCTGTTAACAGTTATAGCCCCCCAAAAGTGTATTGGTTATGGATAATTTTTTTTATTTTTATGTTTTCTTCTCTCCCTTGTAGATGACATGTTTGTTGACCTTCCATTCCCAGACGATATGGACAATGACATTGGCATATTAATAACTGGGAACCTCCATTCCTCCCCCAACTCCTCCCCAGTCCCGTCCCCAGGCTCTCCTTCTGGAATCGGTGTGGGCTCTCACTTCCAGCATAGTCGGGTAAGGATGGTTTGAAGTAGGCTGTTGGAAACAATCTCAGCTGTCAGGAAAATAATCCTCAGGAAGTGTGATCATCTTTTTACTACATGCACCTTTCTCCCCAATGGTCTTCATCCCTGATGTGAGAGAAATAAGTATGGGAAAGTGACTCTGTAGTTGTTCCATTTTGAATAAAGGCAGGAATCTGAAAGAAATGTATTATTATTCCTGATTAAATTTTTTTCAGAGGAGTAGTCCTATTATAGCTGTAAGGGTGTGTGCAATTATTGTTTCCTTAGCAGAAATTAGTTTTGGTTGCTTGCTGCTTCCCAGTTATTTCTAAATTTTTTGCCAAGATAGTGGTGTTTCAGAGGCTAGTTGGACAGTCCTGCTTATTTAAATGCAGAGTAACTGTGTTAATTGAAGACCACATTTGTTGATGGCTAACTGTTCGAAAGGAGCCTGACTGCTCTGTGTCATGGCCTGCTGCCTGTGTTTACGCAGTCTGCTCTCCCCCCTGGCCAGCCCGCAGGAACAGCCTAGCTGCCGGAGGCTTTTGTGGGAGAAATGGTCAGGTTGATGCCCGAGTATTAAGGAAAAAAACCAAAGCTTAGAACTAGGTTCATATTTAAATACCGAAGGGATATTAAAGGTGGATTAAGAAAAGACTGAAGGGTAGAAGATTCTGCCATAACTTGTATTGACTGTTTAAACACTAGATGATTCATGCCTTATTACTACATTGTACCTTTTATTTAAAATGTTAAGAGACTGAGGGGTTGAGACACAGAAAATTGATCTAATGTATTAAACTGGACAAGTGTACGCAACCCTGTTCACACTTGTTTAGACACAAAGGTGTACTTAGAGGGCTTAGGTCTCTCTCAGGGGGACTTTGATTGCCAGCCCTGAGTTTAATCAAGAAAAAGAAGATTTAAAACTTCAGTTAGACAGCACGTGAAATCCGGGCAGGTCAGCTCACTGGGCTGCCCTCAAGTTACTGCCTGGCCCCCACCCTCCTCCTTTGGGAAGGAAGAGATTTTTAAATGTCTTTATTTCCTCCAAAATCATTCACCAGTTAATGACAATTTATTAATTCATTGGAGATTATTGTGATAGGAACCAGGAACACAAATTTTATATTGGATAGTTTTAATTTAGAATTAATGTGAAATCTAGAGGCAGATAGCATAGCAGCTAAGAGTACATGCCCTGGATGGATATAGCTCTGACTTACAGGTGTCCGGCTCACCAGCTTTGTGACCTTGGACAAGCCTGCTTTATCTTCCCAGCCTTGGTTACCTTATCTGTGAAATGGAAGTAATAGCAGCTACCTCCAGTACCGCTGGTTGTCATTCAGTTTATCCATTCACAGAGCGTTGGTGGATTGCATTGCAATGTTAGTTTCATAGGAAACAGGTGTGCTGTATTTGCTCCCTTTGCTGCCGCCTCCAGTCCTAAAGGCTGTCATTGACTGTCGCCTTTTCCTGTTTTGAAGCTAGGTAGCCAGGTGGCCTTTTCGAATCCAGAGCACTTGTAGCCAGGTGACCCCTGAGGTGTTTTTAGCATTTCCTCTTTCTGAACCGTTAAGCATTCTTTGATACTTAGTTAAGACATTACAAAAGGGGAAAGAATTTGTTCAAAGTTGCAGTAAGTTTTATTTTTTAACCATCTCAGAACTAATACAACTTGGTGTAGTAGTTGAGGATTTATTTTTTCCTTGAAACCGAAGGCTTTTAAAAATAGATTATTTATTATTGCTTACATGAAAACTATATTTTCAACTCCTGAAGCTAGCTAAAAGAATCAAAGGTGAGGAAAATGCCAATTTCAGAAGCACACAGTAAGTCTCTTACAGGAGCCTGTTATTAAGGGGATTGCTGTAAATTAAAACAAAGCTGCTTCACCAGCAGAGCTCCCACTGCTGGCAGGTCGGTGACACCCGGGCCCTGCACGGACCCCTGAAGTGTTGTGTTTTCCAAACCAGCGGGTGTTCAGGTGTGCTTGTGTATTCTAGGTTGCTAGTGAAAGAGCACATGAATGTGGAGGTGCCTTCAGCTGTCAGATATTCGCTCTTTTCCTTCTTAGTTGGATACCTAATAGTGCCGTGCGCCAGAGCTTACCTTCTGCTGAAAAGAACCAAAGAGAATAAATTTGTACTTAGGTAACTGATGTCAAAATGATGTCATTTTGCTAGTACCTCCTGCCTGAGCCATGCTTTTCATCAGCTGTCTGTGTGCCACAGAGACAGCGCCTCCCTGGTGACCTTTCTTGGTTACCTGGTGTTTTCATGTGAGGTGCTGCCAGGAAGGGCGGTCACTTGTTACAGTGTGCAGGGTGAGCTGGCCAGAAGATGGCGAAGGCGGCTGACAGGCACAGACTTACGGTTCTGAAATAAGTACACCCTGGGAGCTGATGTGCAGTGTGGGGCTAAAGTTACCAACATGGTGTTACAGATCTGAAACTTGCTAAGAAAGCAGATCTTAAAATTCTCATCACAACAAAAAAGCTTTTGTAACTCTGTGTGCTGGTGGATGTTAACTAGACTTACTGAGGTTATCCCTTTGCAATATATAAAAATATGGACATAGGAATTATTGTGTTATATACCTGAAACTAATATGTTTTATGTCGATTATATCTGTTTTTTTTTAAGTTGATTTTTTTTTTAAGTTTTCTTTGGTGGTAAATGCTGATCATGCTTTTGGGGTTTGTGTCTCAGAGCCAGGGTGAACGTCTTCTTTCTAGAGAAGCCCCTGAGGAGCTGAAGCAGCAGCCTCTGGCCCTTGGGTATTTTGTATCAACTGCCAAAGCTGAGAATCTCCCTCAGTGGTTTTGGTCATCGTGTCCCCAGGCTCAGAACCAGTGCCCCCTCTTCCTAAAGGTTGGTTTGGTATCATACTTGAAGTTGGGGGTGGGGAGGGGAGTGAGTGAGTGACTTATGCCTAAATTCAATTTTGGTTAGGAATTTCTGCCACCATAGCCTTACTCTGTACCCCATTTCTCTCACATCTGTGTATACTCTGAGGGTATGTAAGCTACAGTTACAGGTGGAGAGCAGAATTTAGGAGAGGAGCCCACAACCACATCACAAAGAAATCACACTGACATGAGGAGGGGATGTTGTGAGGCCCGGAGGGTACATCTCGGATGGACACATGGTTCCATTCAGCGGCCTTTCTCCCCAGTCCTCTCACATTGCTGTCAGAGAAGTTAGCCTGGGTGGAAGTGATAAGGAGCCGCCTTCTTGCTTCCCTGCCACCGGCTGCTGCGTCTTCACGAGGGCAGGGCAAGAGTCAGCTGAACCATTCTACATCCACACTCACTCTTTCTTGTGTATTTCTTGGAAACTTTATCCAAATTAAAGGTTAAATACAAAAGATCGCCCACTTCCAGTTTGGGTGAAGGAAACTGGAAAGAAATCCATTCCTCACCCACAGATTGGCAAAGAGCCAAAGGTTTGACAGCATCATTCTGTTGGCGGGGCTGTGGGAGAGGCCGGATTCTGCAGCCCTACACATTTTCTTTTTGATGCTGCGATCCCAACTCTAGAAATCTATTAAAAAAAAACTTGGGCAAAAACAAAAATGGCATATGTAAAAGATTAGAAACAGCCGAAACATCCAACAGTAGGGGACTGACTGAATGAGCTATAATAGTGGGGTATTAGTTGCCCATAACAGAATGAGAAATGTTTTTATGTAATCATCTGTGGAACGTAGATTACCAGGCAGTAATGTGTCTGTCTGTCTGTCTGTCTGTCTGTCTCTCTCTCTCTCTCTCTCTCTCTCTCACACACACACACACATGCACACACCCCAGAATGTTAAAACCAAAAATAATTGAAGGAATTTTCTTTTCCTGGTGACTGCAACATATTATTACAAAATCAAAGAGGTTATATAGAATTTTATCTAATCTTTGCATTTAAATTAGTGTAAACCTAGATTTATTGTTTCCTCTTTAAAAATGTATTTTAACTCTGTCTACTGAAAAGACTTAGGAGCAGTGACAGCTTAGTAGCAGTGAATACCTCTCTTGCCACAATTGTGGTTCCTAAATACCATTTGTTATTCAAAAGAACCATAATTCTTTGGAGAAATGACTGATTCCAGGACTGAAGTAAGAATTACTCTTGTCATGCTTAAAAGTAAGGATATTACCTGAGAGTAGAACGCTAGCAAAGAACCCAGCAGCCAGCACAGAGGGGTTTCCGATGCCCAAGAACGGTGCCACTTGGCCTTCAGAAAGAACACAGTAGCTATAGCTCACGGGTTCATGATTGTGCTGGAAAGTGAAACACTTCCCAAGTACCTGTTGAGGCCGCTAGAGCAGCAACTCATTACCGTAAAAATGGAAAAATAAAGAGAAAGAAGCAAGCGTTTATGTTGCTTCTCCTTTGCATATTGTATTCCTTAGTTATTTAACGAATTACACTGTGCCGAAACCGTTAAGTTGACAGCCGATGGGGAACTTTGTAATGGAGGAAGCACGCTGGCACCTCCTAGTTCAGTGACCGTGCCAGCGGGCTGTCACGTGAGGCGCCTTGTGCTGTGATGCGATGAGCGTGGCACGGCCCCCATCGTAAAGCCTTCTTATTTCTAACCCCCACCCCCAATAATCTGAACCTAACTGAGCCTCTAGAACGGTCGGCTGGTGGGACCCAGGATGGAAGAGCACCACAGGGACAGCGAGCTGTGGGCGCTTTGTGTGGCCTTCTCCAGAGTGAGGCCTGCGAAGGCATGTTATTTGTGCATCCACGAGGCTAGCTCCCCCCACCCCCAAACTCTAGGATATGGAGTTTTGTGGGATCACATTGGGGTTGCTGAGCAGCTTAAAATTCATAGACACACAGAAGCATAGAAGCCCCAACTTCCAACTTAAGAGCACATGCTCTGGGCCGTGGGCAGCCCTCGCTCTGCCCTGCGGTGGACCAGACCAGAAGGGTAATGGGCTCTGCTCTCTTGCCAGGCTTCACTGCACCATCACATCTCGGTGGCACAGACGGACGAGCTGCTCCCTGCCAGGAATTCCCAGCGGGTTCCACATCCTCTCGACTCCAAAACCACATCTGATGTTCTGAGGTAGGTTCACACCCAGGCACATAGCAGCACAGTTTGAAATTATATTCCTTTGCTCTTGTTTTTTCAAGTGTTTTAATTGAAGTGTGGCATTCATGGAAAAGATGCTGCCTTTGTGCAGTGCAGCACTGTAATGAAAAGAAATCAGCAAAGTGAATTTTAGTGATAAATTCACCAATTGTATCAAAAATATACCAGGATAACATCAGATACATCCAAAATATTTCAACAGTCATCAGTATAAAAACATTCCTGAGCTATTTTTATATGGTTTTTAAATACTCAGTCTTTGAAACCCAGGGCCTGTTTTATACTTTCAGCATCTATGAGTTCACATGCAGCCCATGGCTGCCGTCTCAGACAGTGCGGGTCTGGGGGAGGGGAAACTCAGGAGAGCGCCTGGGACCCATTAAGGAAGGATGGGAGGCCTTGTTCCTGGGAGGTCTGGAAGTGGGCGGGTCATCATAGGATGGGCGGGTCACCTCCCCTCTGCCTGGCCTCACCCCCTGACCTGTGTCTCCTCTCCGGCAGGTTTGTCTTGGAGCAGTACAACGCTCTGTCCTGGCTCACGTGCAATCCGGCCACCCAGGACCGTACCTCCTGCCTTCCCGTCCACTTTGTGGTGCTCACTCAGTTGTACAACGCCATCATGAATATACTCTAATTAGAAAAGCACTTGTTCTCTCTGGCTCAGTTCCTTCTCCCTGCAGCCTCAGTCCAAGGAGCCTGCTCCACTCTGCAGAGGCCCCAGTCCTCCTCTCGAGACCACCCTGCACGGTCCCGCACTGTGGCTCCTCCTCGGCAGGCACACGTCGTTTCCGCAGTGTTCGTTACTGGAGCGGCTCACTGACGCTTCTCTCATGGACCCGGAGACTTCCATAAGCAGTGACTTCAGCCAGTGCTGGGGTGTGTGCAGCCCCAAACCGCTGGTATCACAGGAAGTTTTTGTTGGTGTTGGTTTTCAAGAGGGAAACAGAAGAGACAGTATCCTTTTGCACAAGAGTCTGTGTTTTCAGTCTCTGTTTTAAAATAAGGGTAGTTTGCCCTTTGGATGAAATCCTCTGGTTATTGGTGTACGGCCTGTGGGTTACCTGAACTCCCTATTCTGGGACTTCTTAAAAACAAGAACCAGCTCAAGTACGCAATTTCACAGCGGGGTTTCTCTCTCCCTAGCACGCCCATCTCGATTGGCGTGAGTGTTTTGGTTAACTTCATACCTGTGTGTAGACATGAAAGGTCTGGAGACAGCTCCATTTTGTTTATTTATTTTCAGTTGCTTTGTCATATGGTTTTTGTGACTTTCTTTTAATTTTTTTTTAATTTGTGAGGACCAGGTACAGTAGCTGAAACCCAGCTCGCATCCACCGTAGGGTTCTTTGACTACATACCTCTGTCCTAGGAGCCGGAAAAGGGGTGAAACAAATTGGGGAGCGTGCCTAAAAAGTGCTGTGTCCCAAACCATCCAGCAGTAGGTTTTGCTAAGAACAAACTGGGTAAACATTCTGCCATGTTCCTTATTAAAAGTGGCCAGCGTTTCATGAAGGATAACATTTTTATACAGAAGGCAGTCAAGTTCAACCCAGAGCCATGGAGGCAAGTACCTTCATTAGTTTTATATAGTCACAACGGAAATATATTTTCTAGTGAATTCTTATTGAAAGCCAGGTCTCTCCTCTCATTAGATCAAAAGGGATTCATGTACATATTACAATCGAAAGTGTTTGCTCATAAAATCAGTTATAAATATGGTGAATTTTTTCTGGACTGTAGGAATATTATTTCAAAGAGATACTACAACTTAACCATTAAATTAGTACTTGAACTTGAGCCTTCCTGGTGGGACTTTTTTTTCCAAATGCCTTTTTAGAGCATTAATGGCTAATTGAAGTATTTTATGACTCCTCATTCTGGGCCCCAGAGGGTTGTCTGTGAGCCCCGCCTCTAACCCTCACCTGCGTGTGTGTCTGTGCGCCTGTCGGAGGGCGTGGGCAGGTGGCCTCCTGGGAGCCGCTCCGGCCAGGCTGCTGAGCGCTAGGCGTCTGTGGAGAGAATCATACAAATGTTAAAAGTTCTTCCAAGAGACTACCATGTCCCGGTTATTAACAAAAAAAGGAAAAATGTAGTAACTGATAGGATTTTGTAAAAGTATTTTTCTTGAAATAATCTAACGTTTAAAACATTATATTAAAAAAAAAAGTGGTGTGGTGGGGGCGTGAAAGCAGAGAAAGAGCTTGTAAATGGGGGTTTTGTTCTCTGTCCCGCCAGCTGGGGGGCAGCTTTCGCAATGTATAGGTTAAAAAAATCTGATATATCAAAATCATTTGTATCTAATGTGTACAGTGTAAAATTGACTTTAAAATATTGCAGTGCTATTTTTTCTTAATCAGAAAGGAAAAATTCTCAAGGCCTTTTGAAGAGCATAAGATGTTGAAGATTGTAAACTTGTATAAAATTATCTTGGTGAGAAGACAAATTGTAAAGTAGATATTTGTAATCTTTTACCACTTTGGGGTTGCTTTTTTTTCCAGAATTCATCAGAACTTTGAATTTTTTTTAAATGGGCTGTTTTTAATGCAGGGGCTTTTCTTCCCTAGAAACCCAATTCTAAGCAAAAAAGAAAAAAAAAAGAAAGAAAAAGAAAAAACCCACAAAAAACAAAAAACCCCTACAAAAAAACTTTCAAAAAAAGGCAGCAAAGGGTAGTTTTCATCTGGTGTCTTTTATTTAAGTTTTTTAAGTTAAGAAAAGCTGGTGACATATTTATACGTTTTTGTGCAAAAATAAATGAATGGCAATAGATTTTAAAAAATCTTATTATGTACTTCTGTGTGAAAAAGTCTGTATAATATTTCCCTTAAATATGCATTATTTTACTTGTGAGTTTTTTACTGAATTAATCTGAAATGTACAAGCCCTGGATTTGCTACAGAGTGAGAAGTTATTTTATTTTTTCTTTATTTTTAATTTTTGAAATTCTGCAGAAATCAGAACTCTTACCCTGGTTTGAACTAAAAAGGGGAGTGGGGAGGGTGAGGGGCGGGGTTGGCCGGCATGCTTGTATGTACATCTCAGAACCTTTTTTACGTGTAAAAGCTGTACATTTCTGGGAAGTTCTGAATTCCTTTTGTTTCCTTTTTTCCTTCAGGCATTTTGCAGTGAGCTTCTTTTATATATAGCAAACAATTTGAAAGAATACAAAAATATGTGAAGTTCATTTAAAAAACTACAGTATAGCGGTGGTACAGTACACTAAAAGACTTTGATAAAAAGAAACAATACTAAAAGGCCTCCATTTTAAATGTCATTCATATATACCTTGTGAATGAGAGCTATATACTTTTACACACTTTTTTAGAGGAATAAATTATTGAATTACTGAAACTTTGAGTGGCTTCTTTCCCCTCCTGTCCTGCCTTTGTAGCAAAAGCGGCCTATTCCTCCTTACATGGTGTCCATGGTACGGGTGCACGTTCCGTGACTGGGCGCCTTCCAGAGTGTGATGGGCCTAGAATGTCGCTGCCCCTGACTACCCCATCCGGCAGCATGCCAGCTGTTCCCAGGCGGTCCCCTCCTCCTCCGGGGTGCAGGCTCGCTTCTGGGCTAATTTCAGAGCACACACCCCCCGCCCCCCGAGCCAGGAGCCCTGGTGTTCAGCCCTTCCACTGTCTGGAGTCACGTGTAATGGTGTGAGATTGCAGTCGGTCCTAGAACAAATCCACAACTCTAGTTCGTTCTTTCTCTTGACAGCCCCAGCCGGTTTCTTTTTGCTGTTCCTTAGAAAGGACAGACAGATCTCCCTTCATGTTTCCCCGATTTGCAGGCTGGTGACAGCCATAGACCATCTAACGCACCGCAGGCCAGCGAGACGCTCGTGGCTGCGTGGTGCCCACTGCGCTGTCCTCCTCAAATCCACCCAGTCGGAAGAATCCCCTGCTCTAGGCACAGGGTGTCTCGTTCAATTTTCCTCCATCTGTTTAGAAACATACAGCGCCCTGAATCTCAGGTTGTCTGAATGTAGAGATGAAACTGTTGAAACCACTAGGCTGTGCTTGTCTGATGTGCAGAAGCGGATGAAAGCGCTTCCCTGAGAGCTGCTTTGCAGACTCAGAAGCTGAATGCTGCCGAAAAGAAGGCCACGCTTTTCAGTTCGAAGATGATACTGGCCCCTCTCGTCCAGGCACCACTGCGCTGTAATGCTGCTTGCCAAGAGCCTTATAAAAGAATTTAATATGTTATTTAAAAATTTTAACACATTTCCTAGATCTCATGTAATCAGATCAGTCCAACAATTCCTGTGTCTCCTTAAAAATCAGAACTGAACTGGGTGGTATTTTTACAAGCATTCACTAGAGTCAGTGCTTTGCTTATACGTTGGGTGGTGCTTTGTCCAGCAATTAGTGAATGATGGTTTTATCTGTACTAGGAATTTTGTTTTCATAACCACGACTAGCTGTACCAATTTGGCAACAGTAAATCTCTTTGAGGTGGGAAAATTATTTGTAGAGTGCACGTAAGCATTTTGCAAATTAGATGCAGGTAAACTTGACGTGGCACTCAGGAACCATCGGTTTTCGGCCGTCTGCCTCACTCAGATTCTGCTAACCCCCATGTCACCTCCTCCAACGATGCCATAGCCTAGTTTTATGTTACTGCTATTCAGGAAGTCACAGGGCCAGGGATTTGTTTCCTACTGGTATCAAAGAGCCAATAAAAATCTTTATAGAAAGTGCAGTTTTGTCAATAGAAGTTTTTAAAAGCAGACTTCTTATAAAGGAGTTAGTACCCAAGTAAGAGCTGCACACTGAAAACTGTCCTTGGTGCTTGCCGTTTATACGGCGCACACCACTATGTAAGGATTTTCACCTTCGAATTCACCCCATGCTAAAATCCCCTCACAGGGCAACTTCAGTGCATTACCGTGTTATCTTGGTGTTAAATGATATGCGTGCTTGTATCCCCTTGACCAAAACGTCACTTGGACAGTGATTATTTCAAATCGTTAAGACCTAATGAGACACCATTAGAAAATCCTGTTGTGCCAGGTAATTACGTAGTAGGACTGCCCACCCTTGGAGCCAGATTTACCAGCCTCTCGCCACTCGCCTGGAAACTCTCAGGTTGGGTTTAAAAAAGAGTTGTTGACACTTACTGCTTCTGGCTAGGACCAAAGTAATGAAGCAAGTAAGAATTAGTTGATGAGGAAAGAAAGTTTAACCCCCCAGGGAAGAGCTTGGGTAAGACTAAAGGATTGATTTTTCTCTGGAAAGGCTATTTCCTCGATGAGCATGAGTTACCAGGTGATGGGAAGAGGCAGACACACTGGGGTCGGTCTCAGTTTTGTCTTTTTAAAACAAGCAAGACAGTGATAAAAGCATATGTTTTGTTGGAATCTAAAACCGGCATTTGTCTGGTCTGTTACTTAATGCTCTGTTCATTTGTACGCAGCAAAGCAAGCCTGTCCCGCAAACAGCGCTTAAAATGACCCAGTGCTCTGAACAGGCGAACACAGTGAAATGAACAGCATCTCTCAGTGTTTCCCTGGCGGTTGCTGCCTGGCCAGCCGCTTAGGCATGTTTCAGTCTACCTGCTAAATAACATGCGACGGAATGCGGGAAAATTGGCCCCGCAAGAGCAAAGATTAGAGGTCTAACTCCAAATATTTGTCGGGGCTGTGGAGGGAGAGCATCAGTTTAAATAATTTAATGTGTAAGGTAGTTATTGTCTTACTTAATTTGAGCTTGAACATTTTCAATGAGCATTTGTAATTGTGGTAGCTCTTCTTATTTAAGTCTCAGGATGTTGTTCTTAACTAACTTACATGCATCGTTTCCATAAATAATTTCCTGTCGGCTTCCTTTTTGAGTATGTACTTTTGAATTGGAGAGGACATAATGTTTACAGAGTTATATCTACACACATTCATATTTTTTTTCCTGGTATTTCTTGTATCACCACAAAGCTTAGGAAGTTTTCCCCCTTATTAGGTCTAGGGATCAAGGTCATGTTTACTTTGCAAGGTAAACCAGTGATCTTCCAGCCATTTTCTGTCACCCGGGAGAGTCTGCCTTACATGACAGCGACATTATATTGAACTGCCTGTATGGGGGGCTAGGAGTCGGCCCCCAGGAAACGTTTGCTGAACACAGACCGTTGAAAGAGTGGAATGAACCTCAAAAATGTGAAATAATTTACCAGCAAATTCATCACATCCTGATGCCCTTTGGGTGAGGGGGAGCAGAAAATATATTATTTCACTTATTGGAAAAATCAGGCATTTTTGTTGGTGGTGATTCAGGTTTTCCATTTTGTCAATTTGGATAACCTAGATTTTTACAGGAAAAAAGAACTGTCCTTTTAACATACGGTTATACAATTGTGCAGAGTATTCCCTGAGTTCTGAAACTGTTGTTTTGGGTAATATATGGTCCTCCTTATATTTTTTATAATATTTATGTGGGGTTTTTTTCTTGATGGATGGATTTTTTTTCCTTTTTAGCATTTTGCCATTTTCCAGTTCTTTTTGATTTTTCCAAAGAAATATCTCAAGGATTGAACAATTCTGCTGTTTTTATCCTGGCCTTTATCTTAGTCTCTCTTCCTGGTTTCCTTGAGGGTTTTGTTTCATTTTCCTTGAATTTTAATTGCCTGCTTAGTTCATTTATTTTCACTTTTGATGATACAGGCCCTGGTAGCCTGGGGGCTTCTGGACGTGTGTGGGCCGCCTCATGTGCTAGCAGGATTCCATCTGTCTGTGCATTTTTCTAGGGAGGAGGGTGGCAGAGGCGTCAGACCCTGGAAGCAGTTAACAGTGCGTGAGCTGGGACTGTGTTAAAGTTGGCTGCATCCTGCAAGCTTGGACGTTTGTTTTCATTTTTATTTTTAGACTCTTGGTTCTTCCTTTTTTACAGTAAAGGAAATTTCTCTGGATTTGAAGTTTCCCCTCCTATAATTTTCTCTTACTATAGTATAATCTGGCAATAATTGCTTTTTGCAAACGTTCTCTGAAACCTTCAAAACAAGGTATGTCCAATTTCTTAGGCAGGGCTGCCCAATAGAAATACAATGTGAGCCATAAAGTATAATTTTATATTTTTAGTAGCCACAAAAAGTAAAAAAAGAGGAAATTAATTTTCATAGTATATATTTTATTTAAATCCAATATATCCAGATGTTAATATTTTAAAATGAAATAGTATAAAAATGATAAGATATTTTGCTTATTTTTGCAGTAAGTCCTCAAAATCCAGCATTTATTTTGTATTTATAGCACATCCAAAGTTGGATGCTAAATTTTCAATGGTTAAAGCAAGATATAGTTCTACCAAAACCATCAAGTCCCGTTTAACAGAAAAAATATTTTACACTGCTTCAAGTTTTTAAATTTTAAATTTAATTAAAATAAAACTTAAAAACCAGTTCCTGAGCCACACTCACCACATCTCGAGGTGCTGAGCAGACACACAGCTGCCCTGTTGGAGTGCACGACCTTCGTGTGTAAGGTCTGTAATCGATTAATTCCGTCTTGAATATATATCCCATATCTTCCAGGCTCCTGTCTGGATGGACTTCAAGGTCTGTCCCAGGCCGACAGCAGGAGTTAAAATTTCCCGCTGTAATTTTGGGTTGTCTGTTCTTACTTACATCACGGATGCATACAGGTGTCTGGTGTGTGCCTGTTACATGACTTCCCTCTGTACAATGGCCCTCTATCCTGCGTAATACTCTCTGCTTTCAGTTGCCCTCCGATACTAATGTTATCCCCCATTTCCCTTCGCTGGAATCCCCGCGTTATCTCTGGCCACCCATTCATTGTCACCCTTCGTGTTAGGTTTTCTTTACACAAGTTGCTGCATTTTATTCCTGTACAGAACCATCGTGTCCTCTCAATGGGGTAATTTTCACCACACGTATATATATTTATTTGCTTTTCAGTTTTGCCTTTTTTGCGTACGGACTCTGTTGTTCACTTTTATCTTTTAAAAGCATTTCGGAAAGAAACCTTGGTCTTTGAATTCCATCAGCGATTGTTTTAGAACAGTCCACAAACCTGTACGGTGCCCCTCTGGTTCTGCACGAGCTCGTTGGAGTAAAAAGCAGTGCTCTCGGACCTGCTCGTCCAAGTCCATTCCCATTTTCTTGTGACTCAGGGCTGTGACCTCTCGCACCTGCGTCCATTTCCTAGACCACAGGTAACCTGGGAATGACCTGCAGTCTGAGCAGAGCCTTTGTCACCTAGAGCTGTCCTTTGCTCTGGGGACCCCGGCATCTCGCTCTCCTGTCTCCACTCCATAGTCCCAAACTCCCCCTGCGCTGTGGCTCACTGCTAGACGGTTCTGCCCTGCTCGATGCACTTCTCACCGAGTCTGTGCACAGACGAAGCCTCAGCCCACCAGTCTCCCGGCTGCCAGGGAGCCTTCCCTCGCTTGTCCGGCTCCCTGCCCCTCCCGGGACTCCAGGCTGCCTATTGTTTCCCCACCATGGCAGGGACCACACTGTGCTACCAGGTCACTTTGCCCCCTGGACCCTGTTTGTGTGCCATCCGGGAGACCGTTGATGAGCTAGCTAATGAGTCATGAGCCATGGGGCGATGGAGTCCCTGTCTCCTGGCTTACCTGGCCATTTTTCTAGAACCTTCTAAACTTGAAAGAGTGGGTCTGTTTGATCCTAGTTCCCTCTCTAACATGTCACGAGTATGTAGTTCTGAGTCCAGATTTGCCATCAACGTCCTGAGTTCAAATCCAGACTTCCCCATCCCTCACTCCGCCCTTTTCGTCCGTGAAACCGGGGTACTGATGGCACTTCCCTTCGCCTGGTGCGAGGGGGAAACGAAATGACCCACCCGCGGCAGCTACAGTGCACACCACGTGGTAGCCACTTGGTAAACGTCAGTCCTTGTTTTTTCCAGAAGAGTCGTAAAAGGGCTTACTCTGCCCTGCCACACGCCTGATAAATAGACATTCAAGCACGGCTGGAAAGGGAGTCTTGATCTCTCCCCTAAACTATCGACCCCTCCACAAACTATCGACTCCTCCACAAACCCTCTCATTCCAGGTGTTTGAGCCAAAAACCTCAGGGTTGCTTAGACAGATCTACTTTCCTCACCTTTCACATCTGATTCTTCCCCCCGCCCCCAATCTTGTGAGCCGGCTTTCAAAATGAATCCAAAATCTGCCTTCTTACCACCCCAACGGCTCCCACTGGCATGGAAGCCAAGTACTGGCTCCCCTGGACCCCCTGGGGCTGCCCCCTCACTGTGTCTCCACCCAGTCTCCAGAGTGAGTCTCAAAAAATGAACCACACCATTCCCCTCCTCGGCTTCCCACCAGGGTGGGGATGAACTCCAAACAGCAGCCCACAAAACACGACATGCCCTGGCCCCTGGCGCCTGTCCCTTGCTGAGGGTCCAGCTGCATCGGCCTCCCTGCCAGCCCCAGAGTTTGCCAAACACACTCCCACGTCTGGGTCTTCTCATGTCCTGTTCCCTCCACCGGAAATGCTCCCTCCCCGCTCCAGGCCTCTGCTTCACTTGCCCACCAAGGCCTGTGTGTCACATGCCCCTGCCTTCCCACACTGCTGGCCCCCTCCTCTGTTTCTTGTTCACAGTACTGAGCACCAGTGGTCACTCGGCGTTACCTAGTGACTTGCTTTCTCTTTCCTTCCAGAAGGAAGGAGAGAGATGGCGTGGCGAGGGACGCAGGAATTGGCTGGCTGCTGTGTCCCCAAACGTGGGGCGCACAGCTGACTCTGGAACCACAGCTGCTGAGCGAGTGAACGAGTTTGTGGGGCTAACTCTCCTTCATTCAGGTCCCCACCCCAGAGTCGCCTTCACAGAAAGCTCGCTGCTGACCCACCAGCCACCGCTGACCCCTCTGTTTTTCTCTATCTCACTTTGCAGCCCTTTCTGCTCAGCACCAGCATGACTTTGGCTTGTTTGTGGGTTGCCTCTCCTCCTGGGGCACAGACCGTGAAGGCAGGGCCTGCGTCCCCGATGTGGAGACCAGCGTTTTTGTGATACAGGAGGAAGGTCCACACATCATTTTTTTAAACTTTGTAATTTGAAATAAAAGTTCAGAATTACAGAAGAGTCACAGGTGTAGCATGGAGACTCTTGCATGCCTTTCGCCGGTCTCCTCAGAGGTTAGCGTCTGGAATAATCACGGACGATCATCAGATCTAAGAAAGCTAACCTGGTACGGCACCCCTCACTAAACGCCGCACTGGCCTCCTCCTGCACCTTTCTCCTTTCACGTCCTTGTCCTGGTCCAGGATCCCCATCCATTTTCTCATCACGTCTTGGCCTCCTCCGGTTTGTGATTGTTTCTCCCTCTTCCCTTGTCTCGTGACCTGGACCTTGCTGCGGTGTGCTGGGTAGTCATCTCACAGAGAGTCCCTCTGTGGGTCAGTCCGAGGTTTTCTCATGGTTGACCTGAGGCTTTGCATTTTGGGGCAGGGGTACTACAGAAGATGTACCCTTTTCAGCACGTCACATGCACTACACGATGTCTCTCTGTGCCACTATAAATGACATTAGCCTTGATCCCTTGGATAAGGTGGTGCCTTCCAGGTTTCTCCACTGTCAAGTTATTATTCCCCCCCCTCAATTCTGAATTCAGTCAATTCTACTACAAAGCACCTGAAGCAGACATTTTTTTGTTATGTCCCAGAATGCCCACCAGGGGGCGACCTTCACCGGCAAATCGTTATGGGCCAAAGTCAGGGGTTTTGAAAAGCCAGAGGTCAAGGCTGTGCAGGGCAGGGCAGGAGGGTTGGTCTGAGTCTACTGTCCCAGGGGAGCCCTTGCTTGGGTGAACAGCCCCAGGGGACAGACTTCAGGCTGGGCACCAGGGCCAGGTGTAGGGGCGGTTTGGAAGAGCAATCTGGGTCTTGGCAAATTTATAGTGTGTCTCAGGAGTGAGCCAGGAGTGAGCCAGGACTGCGCAGCTGCCAGGGGGATGGTGTGTGCGTCTGTGCGTGCATGCGTACATGCATACGTGTGTGTGTGTGTGTGTGTGTGTGTGTGTGTGTGTGTGTGTGTTTGGGCTGGGGATGGTTCATGTTGTTGCTTGCCATACCCGGGCAGTGGGTTAGAAATTAAGAAGCCAAAGCCAATATCCCACCCCCTCCCACTGGCCCAGGTAGGAAGGGGCCCCCAGTATAAAATGGCTCCTTGCAGCCTCAGAGAGTTAGGCTTGGCGCGGACCCCAGGGCAGTGAGGGGATGTCACTCCTACTGAATTAAATATGAATTCAGCCGAACGTTTAAAACCAGTCCAGACTGCGGTGGGGCCCAAGAACTTGCTGGGGTGAGGCTAATGTTTCTCTTTTGATTGGGGTGATCTTATATTTGGCAAAGTTCACGGATCTTTACACTTAAAATGGGTGCCTTCTTTTAAATTTCATTTTTTTAATTTATGTTTTCTTTTTTATTGGGGTGATATTGGTTAATAAAATTATATAGGTTTCAGTTGTACAATTCTATAATACATCACCTGTAAATTGTATGTGTGTTCACCACCCCAATTAAATTTTAGTTTTTCATTGTGGTTAAAAAACACACAACATGGAATTTACCATCCGAACCACTTTGGAGTGTGAAGTGTGGCATGGAAGATCTCCAGACCTCTCCATCTTGCCAGATGGAAACTCTACCCATTCAACAACAGCTTGCCTCCTCCTCCCCCCAGCTCCTCCCTGACCACCACTATTCTCCCGCTTTCTGTCTTTGTGAATTTGGCGACTCCAGGTACCTCCTGTAAGTGGGGTCAGGCAGTGTTTGTCCTTCCGTAACTGGCTTACTTCAAGCAGCATCACGCCTGCAGGGTCCACCCATGTGGTAGCGTGGCTGCATAGTGTCCCGTTGTTTGGACAGACTGAGTGTTTTCATCTGTTCATGGACATTGGACTTGCTTGCAACTTCTGGTTATTGTGAATGGTGCTGTTTCGAACGTGGATGCAGAAATGTCTCTTCAAGACCCTGCTTTCAGTTCCCTTGGGTAGACGCCCAGGAGTGGAATTGCCGGGCCCTATGGTAGTTCTAGTTCTGATTTGCTGATGAATGGCCACACTGTTTTCCACGGTGGCCACACCAGAATGGGTGCATTTTTGGAGGAAAGAAATTACACCTCAGGAAACTTGGTTTTCAAAGGAGGTTTAAGAGCGGGATCTGTTTGATAACTCGTATGGGGTAGTGAGAGAAGGTATCTCCTTTTCCTCACCTGTTCACATGGGCAGAGCTTTTAAATATCTCCCCCTGTCCTTATAGACTCATTTCTGGCTCCAATTTTGTCCCCTAAGAGCAGTGGGAAGATTAATAGGCATGTTTTTCATGGCTCCCAGGCCTACAGTTCCCCAAAATAAAAATAAACATCCCCACCCTGGGCTAGTCCCCCACATCTGCCCACTCTGCCTCCTGCCTCTTGCCGCCATTTCCGGAATTTCGCCTCTTGGTTGAATGTTGTCTTAGAGACAGTTGTCCATGAAACCCTAAGAGGCTGGGACCCCAGCCTCAGCCCGGAAGGAGGTAATTTAAGAGAGCGGTGCAGGCCTTCCCCAGGGGTTGGTGCAGAGGGACAAGCCTCCAGGGGCCCAGGTTGGTTGGCTGTTTGCGGACATTGGGTCAGGTGGCTGGAGGAACACTCTTGCTTTCTTCCCTCCGAAGTCCCAGGCAGAGAAGCGTGACAGGCTTGTTCCTGGCTGGGTCTTCCTTCAGCGGCATTGTCGACCTTCCCAGTAGTCTGTGGCCTTCCAAATGTGGAAGAAAAACCCAGCCCACTAGGGGTGAGCTTCCAAATAAGCTTCTAGAAATCTCTAACACCATTTCTGCAATGCAGAGGCACTCTGAATGGAGGGCAGAGTTTACAAATGAGTGGCCCTTGGGTCTCCTGTGGCCTGCAGCCACATGTGGTGGGATTGGGGCCACACAAAGTTGGAGTTAGCAGCCAACATTGCAAAACTGGGTTCTTCCCATTTTTAAAAAAAGCAGAGACCATTTCTACCAGGGAGCCAGTTGGTCTTTTTTTTCCATCTGGTAACAATTGGCTGGAGCCAAGTAGGGGGATCACCCTTTCAGTCAGGGCACAGGTTCTCCAGTTTGCCGCAGTCCTCGCCGCGCCCTGATGCCTTGTGATGGCTGCTGCTTTGTTCATTCCTGTTATGTGCCTGACCCCCCCCCACAAATATGGGAGCCCTAATCTCTGGTACCTTTTTCAGAGTTCCAGGAGCCTTTGGTGACTGTCTGGTCCAGGGGTCAGCAAACTGCAGGGGGAGGGTCTAACTAATCCAGTGGCCCGCCACCTGTTTTTGTAAATAAAGTTTTACTGGAACACAGCCACACTGCCCCATTAGATCTGGTCTATCCCATGACTTTTGCACTGCAACATAATGGCAGAAGCTTGTAGCTGAAGCAGAGACCATGGGCTTCGCAAAGCCGGAAGCTCTGGCTGTCTGGCCCTTCCCAGGGAAACTTAGCTGACCCCTGAGAGAATCCCAGTTCTTTTGTTATTGATGAGCAAACTGAGGGCTCCAGAGGAAAGAGGCCTCAAGGTCATTGTCAGGAGCCCTTCCCCCCAAGTCCTCCATGGAGAGCTCTAGGACACCCCTGACCCCTGCAGGGCCTCCAGGAGCCTGTACTCTCTGCTCCGGTGTGGGGGCCTGAGGCCTCCTGCTCGCTCCGCACCTTCTCTGTCAGCCGAGGGGCGAAGGTGTCTGGCTCCCATCACCACTGATGGGTGGTGCTCCGCCCCAGAGCACGCAAGGAGGGAGCTGGTCTCTAAACCCTGACATCGTCACCGCCCTATCAATCGTGTGGCCGGGTGGACTGGGGAGGCCTCCATCTGGAATTCGGCCCTGGCAGAGATCAAAGTCTGCCTGTCTGGAGCCCTACCCTGGGGAGAGAAGGAGGGCTGGGGGCAGGGCGTTCAGCTCTGGGCGCCCACAGGCTTGGCCTGGGGCCCTGGACAGAAGGGTGCCTCAGGGCCCCGGGGTCCCGACAGCATGGTGCCAGGCCCACTGTGTACCTCTCACTTTGGACGAGAACTTCACTTCTCTGAGCCTCAGTTTTCACATGCGTAAAATGGGATTGTAATGCCCACCTCCCAGAGAGTACCTGGTGGGTGTGCAAACCCTTTAAAAGTTGTGAACTTGGATGAAACGACATGACGATAGGAACTTGGATGAAATGATACGATGTCAGAGCGTGTGCTTGTGGGGAGGGGGGAGGCATGGATGCCGCAAGGTTGGCCCAACGCTGATAATCGCTAAATCTGAGTGGCGGATGCATGGAGGTTTATTATATTCTTCTCCCTCTTTGGGGGATGTTTGAAGTTTTTCATAATAATGAACTAAATTGAAAAATCTGTAAATTCTGTAGAATGTGGGGGCAGGGGTTTTTGGTCGTGTGTGTGTTTTGTTTTGTTTTTACATTTTGGAAGGCCATGTGTTCCCTGATTATAAACAAAACGTCTCATGCCCCTGAGGATCTTGGAAGCTCACGTTTCGTTCAGAGAGGACGGACTGGGACTCAGGGTGTGTCTGTGCGCGTGCGCGCGCATGCGTGCGTGTGTGTTTTCGGCTGCACGTACCTTACTTGCGGACCCTGTTCCATGCTAGGCCCCGAGAATGCCAGGCCACAAATGGGAGTGGTCTGTCCCTCCTCCAAAGTGGGTTTTTCAGACATTTCCTCTTCCTTCTTGCAGCCATCCTCCCCACGTATGTCGCCTGACCCTACAAGGTCAGTGGCAGGGGCTGGGCCCCAGGCCCTTGGCCACCTTCCCTGGGTCAGATACTTCAAGGTCACATTCTAGGACCCGCTGTTCTTACCGATGACCTGGCTGCTGTGCCCACCTCCCCAGCAAGTACAGGCCCACGTTTCAGTTTCTCCTCCGTCACCTCTTCCTGTCCTTTGCTGCCATGGGTGACTTTGCTGTAAGGTTGCCAGGTTTAGCGAATAAAAACACAGGGAGTCCAGTTAAATTTGAATTTCAGATAACCAACAAATGATTTTCAGTGTAACTACAGCTTATGCCATATTTGGGACATTCTTATACTCAAAAAGTCCTCATTACTTATTTGAAATTCAAATTTAACCAGGTGTTGTATAGCAGTAAAAGGCAAGTTCTGATATAATAATTTATAAGCTTTTTAATTAAGTATGAAGGCAGTAGACAAGATTTAGCATCAAAGTTAATAATGACTACAACCTTGGAGTAAACAGGACATGTTAGTGAATTAGAAAGTGTGAGGAAATACTTAGAACACCGCCCAGAGAGACCAAGAGACAGGGAATATGCAAAAGAGCCCTTGACATTAAAACGAGAAGGTCTGACAGGTACATAAGAGGAATTTTATCAGGAGAGAGTAGAAACCATCGGCCGGAGCCACTCATCAAAGAGTGGCTTTCATGACTGATGAAAGACATGAATCCTCAGACTGAAAATGCACAGCTGTCCCTAAGTTGGATAAGTGACAGTGAATCCATGTCATAATATACATGGCACAGAACCTAAGAAAAATTGCAGTCAATTGAAAAGATCATAATCAATTGAAAGGAAAGAAGGCCAGCGAAGGCCTGATGTCACACTTCTGGACCACAGAGCAAAAGACTGATGTCACTGCCTGCAAAGTGCTGAGACCACAGTGCCCGACAACCCAGAATTCTGTACCCAGCCAAACTGTCAGGAGGGAGGGAGGGTGGAAATAGACATTTTTGGAGAAATAAAAGAAAAGCTTTTTTCATCAACAGACATGCTGAAGCAAGTACTTGTGAACGTCCTTTCGGAAGAAGGCAACCGAAGGCCGGAGGAGGCATAGACTATGGGAAGAAGTTAGAAAA
Source organism: Anoura caudifer (assembly GCA_004027475.1). NCBI lineage: Eukaryota > Metazoa > Chordata > Mammalia > Chiroptera > Phyllostomidae > Anoura > Anoura caudifer. The sequence continues at coordinate 177,246 of PVKU01000893.1, read as the reverse complement.
AGAAACTGGCAAATGTGGGTAGTTGCATTAAACAAACAAACAAACAAACAGAGAGTGTTTCGGAGGATATAAAACCATGTGGAACTACACATTGTCGCAGGACGATCCGAACGGAATGTGTTCTGAGTCTTCACATTGCTGGGGAGGGAGGCATAGATACTGGTTAACTCAATCACCCTCATTTAGCTGTGAAATAATCAGATCAGAATGGATAGCTTCCAAAGCCTGGAAAGTAAAAGGGGGAAATAAAGAAAACTCGGCCCATCCAGTACGAGGTAGAAAAGGAGGGGATAAAAGACCCACATAGAAAAAGCAAAATAAATAGCTGCAGCAGGGAGTAAGATGTTAGATACAGGTCCAAGTATAACCGTCACCACAATAAATCAAGCTCTATCAGTAATACTAGTAAGAAAAGAAGCATTGTCTTACTGGATTAAGCCCAGAAATAAGAAAAAAAAAACCCAAAAAACAAAAAAAACAGCTATCCATCATTTATAAAAGGCGGCTAAACCGTAAGCCCGCAGAAAGATTAGAAATACAAGGATACAAAAATACAAGTCAGGCAAATGCCGAGCGCAAGCCTGCACGGCCGTATTCCTGTGCCCAAAGAGACTTTCGGGCAAAGAGAAACGAGTCAGAGCTAGAGGCTACCAACACGGTGTCAGAAGACTTAATCTACAGGAAGCTCTAATACTGTTAAACTTGTATGCACTTAACATGGCCCCAATCCACAATTATAGTGGAAGATTTTAACATGCCTCTCAGTACTTGAGAGCTGTATGCAAAGTAAGTACATGGAAGATGGGAACAGCACAATTCACAGCGCAGTTCTAATGGACCTACAGAGAACCCCACAATTAGAGGCTTCATGGGCCTTTACAAAAATCCATCCATGCTGGGCACCTCCTTTCCCAGAGGGGAGGAAGTGAAAAGGCTGAAACAGACCAAGTTTCTGGAGGGGCGGGTAGGCCTGGGCAAACGGAGAAGAAAGGCTGGGTTGTTATGACTGCCTGTTGAGGGGGTGGCTCAGGCAGGGGGAGACTCTTCCTGGGGTATGAGGGTGGACACTGGGGCTTTGGGTGGCAGAGGACATTGGGGCTTTGTGGGGAGCCTGCCTGTGTTTTTCTTTCAAGAGACTTTTCCTGAGGGTCAGGATGCTTTTTCCTGGTGGGAACAGACAGAAGCTCCACCGAAAAGACACGGTGAAGAAGGGGCCACCTTGGCCACAGACCCACAGCTGCCAGTCATCAGTCTTCCTCGCGAACCCTGCCTGGTCTCATGCTCTGGCCAGCCCCCTCCGCCCCCACAGCGGCGGACCCTGCTGCCTCTCTCCCTGGGCACGGCGGGGGGACACCCTGAGCTGCCCATGGTAGCCGGCCCTTTGGGACCATCCTACCCCAGCTCCCAGGACTTCCCCAGCTCAGGTCATACATGTACTTCTGGCCCCACTCCGCGTGGCCACATGCTCTTCAGCTTTGGCTGAGCGTCTGCTGTCTGCCTGCCTGGGGCTGGGTGCGGGGGTCCCTGCCCCCTTGGAGCTCCCAGTCCAGAGGGAGAGTCAGCATGGGGCTACAGGAAGCAGAAGAGGGAGGAGCATTGTGCTGTCATTGATCAGCCATTTCCTGAGGGCCTACTGGGAGCCAGTGCTGTTCATCCCTCTCCCTCCATCCATCTCTTAGCCCTACTATGTGCTGACTTCCGGGCTCCATGCTGGCCATATGAAAAAGCTATGAAACATAAGGCTGTACCCAAATATCTGGGGGTTCATTTGTTCACACATTCGTTAGTCCAGCAGTGGGCTCCCGAGTGCTTCCCCGGGCTGGGGGCCATGCCAGGGGTTTGTGGGGAGTGCATAGTTTTATACAGAGCCTTTGAAGCACACTCACCTCCCACCCAATATTATGGATACACACAGCACGGGAACTACTTTCTGTATTCTCTCATGGGCTCTTTTTAGCGTCCTTTAGTAGCAGAGAAGCCAGACTCTGGGGCCCAACAGCTGGAGTTCCAACCCTGACGCTCCCACTTATTAGCTGGGTGACCTTGGGCAAGTCACTCAGCTTCTCTGTGCCTCAGTTCCCTCCCCTATAAAATGGGGACAATAGTGGCTCCTTTCTTGGAGGCTTGCTAGAAGGATTGACTGAGTCGATATTTAGGAAGACCTCAGAACGGCACCTGGCCCAGAGAAAGTATCTATTCAGATCTTTGTAAACAGACAAAAGAACACGAGGGAGAGAGAGTTATCCGTGTTAGTGGCATGTGCAGCTTCAGTTCATCTCTTTTTCATTGCCGGGTTTGCACACATCACCATTGGCGGCGTCACCCACCCTCCTGTCGATCAGCCAGGTTGCACGTGTCGAGATTGGCGAAACCAGCGTCACCACGAACTGTTTTCTACTGACGGCCCTGAAAGTTTCTCCCAGGGGGCACAATTGCTGCATCAGAGAATGTTCGCTTTCGACTGTATAGAGTCAAATTGCAGCGATATTTGTAAGTCCAATGGCCATAAAAATGAAATGTGTAACATTTTGCCTTTGAGCTTTGTTCCTTAAACTGGATCAGAAATACTAGATCATAAAGACGAAGACCACGAAATTTGGGGTGGTTTAGGGCAGGCATAAAGAGGGCTGTAGAAACAATCATCTGGAACTCTCGGCATTCCATGCTGTTTGCCACAGGAAAGCACATATTTAAACACCACCTAGGGGGACCCACTGTCCTGGTTTGCCCAAGACCAAAAGATTTTCTGGGCCCTGGACTTCCGGTGCCAAAACCAGGAGTGTCCCTGGCAAACAGGTGGTTGGTCCCTGCATCCCTAACTGACCACATTCAAGCTTTGCTTTTTCGCTGAGGTCCTGACAGTGAGAACACATACATCATAGGGTTAAGATAAGGCAGGACTTGAGACAAAAGCAGGAAAAAAAAAAAGGAATGTAAAAGGTGGGTGAAAAAAAAATCACTGCTTCCAGCTCAAAACACTGTTCCCAGACACTCAGATCATAGAAACATCTCTGGGGTTCTTGTTAAAAACACAGGGTTGTTGGTTTGTTTTTTGTGTGTTTGTTTTTGCTGTTGTTTTGTTTTAAACCAGCACCCTGGCTGGTTTTTGGCTCCTCTACTTCAGCCCAAAGTTCTGAATCTTCAGAGAGCATCAGATTCGCCTGGGAGGATGGTGTCAAAACGCAGATCGCTGGGCCCCACCCTCGAGTTTCACATTCAGAATTTGCATTTCCAACAAATTCCCAGGTGATAAAAGTCCTGCTGCTTCTAGACCTACTTAGAGAACCACTGGACTAGAGATTCAGATATGTGGTCTCAAGGTTCATGTGGTGTGTCTCTCTCAAGCATCCTCTTCTTTGCCATTGGAAACGAGCTCCATCGAAGTGTGTTGTCAAAGCAGCTTGCAATTCTTTGTTTAAACATCCCCTGCCCCTCTGCAAGCTGTTCAAGGGTGGCCCTTGCATTTCTGTGTCCCAGTCCCAAATTGCCATGCTGGAATGAGGACAGTGACTTATGAACCTTCTTTGGTTTTAACCAGTCAAGGACTTGGGAGCTGGATCGGAGTACAGAGATAAAGATTAATTAAAATAACTTCTTTCTATGGTATGCTTTGAAGAGTGCTGAAATATCTTCTTGACTGGTTTCTGTGTGTCCCAGATTTCCACCTTTAGAGATTCACTCCTTTGGAGTCGTCTCTTGTGGGGAAGGGGGAGACTTCTCTAATCTTCCTGTTCTGGTTAGATACCTTCTCTAGATTAGGAGCATCTCAAGGTGTGTGTCTCTTTTACCATTCACTACACCCTTAACACTTAGTACAGTCCTTGGCACATAATAGCCGCTCAACAGATGTTTGTTGAATGAATGGATTCTTGGGCACCAACAGCAGCCCAGGCCGGCATGGAGTGGCGGAAGGAGCTCTGGACTGGGAGTCCGCTCCACTCGGCTGTCACTGCCTCACTCTGTGACTGAGGGCACTACCTTTCCACGCCAGGTCTCAGCGCTCCGGTGGGAACAGTGAGAGCACAGACTGACGGTCTATCTGCTCTCTTCCTGCTTCGTCCCATACCCACTATGCTCCAGCTCCTGGCCTTTGTCACAAAACTTAAATAGCGAGGTTCCTTTCTTCCTCAGGGCCTTGGCGCAAGCTGTTTCCCACTACCTGGATTACTTTCACCCGCTTTCTATGGCGTGTAGGAATAATTTGTGGGATTGAAGCAGGTAGTCGGTGCAGGGGCGTGTCATTCCGTGGATGGTCAGCAGGTGTCGCCACAGACCAGAAGGAGGCGAATCGGCTCGGCCGGCGGCGCGGAGTAGAGCGGCCTCACCTGGCAGCGGCCCCACCTGGCGGCGGCCTCACCCGCCCGCCCTCCACTCCGCGGAAGCCGGGTGCCCGGGCCTTGGCGTCACCCGGGCAATTGGGAAAGCAGCGCCGGGAGCCACGGGGCGGGAGATAAAGGGCAGGTGCCGGGTGTGGGCCTTCTGCAGAGCCAGGAGAGAGCGGGAGCCCCGCCCCGCGCCCCGGACCAGGTGAGTCAGGGCCCCCGGCCCCGGGGATGGGGGGGTGGAGCGGGGGGGGGGGGGGGGGAGGCAGATGGCCAGGCCCCAACCCAGAATCTCTTGCTGCTTTTTGGCCTCTACTAGGCTGGGTGACTGTGAGCGAGTCCCCTTACTCTCTGGGCCCCAGCGTCCTTAGTTTGTAAAATCCCTGAGATCCATTTCGGTGGCTCAGAGTCATAGTAACTCACTTATCAACAGTGTGTTGTTGCATTTTCTATCTGACCCTCAGAATAACTCACTGAGTTCCTAGTTTCCTTCCATTTTAGAAGGCACGAGAGGGGAACAGAGAGGTGTGTCCACTGCTCAGGGGCACACAGCACCTGGTAAGCAGGTTGCCCCTCATGAACTTGAACTCAGGTCTGCCTCCAGAGGCCAAGCTCTGACCCTTTGTATGTGCATGCTTGACCACAGAGTTCCGACCTGCTAGGAAGCACATTTTTTTTTTTGTTTGTTTTAAGATTTTCATTTATGTTAGAGAAAGGGGAAGGGAGGAAGAAAGAGAGAGAGGGAGAGAAACATTGATGTGCGAGAGAAACAGCAATCCAATCGGTTGCCTCTTGCACACCCCCAACCCGGGACCTGGCCTGCAACCCAGGCATGTGCCTCGACTTTTTGGTTTGGGGGACCATGCCCAATCAGCTGAGCCACACCGGTCAGAGCTAGTCACGCCTTATTTTTAATCGAATTACTTGCATTCTATTTATGTATTTCTAACTCCTTTAGTTTTCGTTGTGGTAAAGTATACATAACGAAACCTGTCATTTAACCATTTAGAGCGTGCAGTTCAGGGACACTTAGAACAATGTTGTGCAGCCACCACCGCGGCTGTCCTGTCTTCATCACCCACGAATAGCAACCCCAGGAAGTGGTCCCTCTCTGCCCTCCCCTCCCGCAGCCTCTGGCAGCCACCGATCGGCTTTCTGTCTCTATGGACTTGCCTATTCTGGATATTTAATTTAATTTTATTTTGCCTCACTGCCCTCATTCTATACCAGACCATCCTCCGTGTTCTGGAGGAGGCCAGGAAACGGGAATCCTGAGGCCAGTGGTTCCCCCACGTTGCGGTGTGTTGCAATCACCTGGAGACTTTAACAAAAACAAAGCAGACAAAAAACTGCCGATGCCTGGCACCCACCCCCGGACTTTCTGATTTCAGTGGCCTGTGCTCTGCCCAGGGTATCCAGAGTTTTAGAAGGTCCCCAGGTGTTTCTGCTGTGGGGCAACATTTGGGAGCCACAGACCGAGAACCCTGCATGTCACAGAGCTCTATGCGCCCCTTGTGCAGGTGGGGAAGCTGAAGCCCAGGGAGGGGAGGGGACTTGCTTAGGGTCGCAGAGAATCTTCGTGGCAGGCCTGGGTGGGAACACGCGTCCTTGCACTCCTTGGACGCACCGCTCCCATCCCGCTGTCTCTCTAGGCATGTCACCCCTCCATGCCCCAGTTTTCTCTTTTGTGAAACGCAGGTCGTCCTGCTGCCCACCGGCAGGGCTGTTCTGTGGTGGGAGGTGATTATGCCTGTGAAGTGCTTGGCGGCAGCAAACACGCTCCATTTACGGCCGCTGTTGTCAGGTGCCGGGTACGGAAGTGAGTTGGGGGACCAGAGATGATGAGCTCACTGAGATGGGGCTAGGTGTCCCATCTCATTACTCGCATTCGCTGGGGACCCTGACATTTAATAAAAGTGTATTCGAGGTGGCGAAGAGCTGCTGGCTGGGGTTGCTACCTCCTCACCACGGGGCCTGTGCTCTGGCTCAGCCCCTCCCCCGGAAGCCCCTCCCCTGCCCTTGGCCAGGCCCCACCCACTCTTCAGGCCAGAGCTGTGAGATCCAGTAACTCTGTCCACCCTTTAGACAGCTGTGTGTGTGTGGGGGGGGGGGCGGTGGGGGGGTCTTATATCTATGGCTTGACAACATTGTTCTTTTTGGGCAGGGCCTGTGTCTCCAGGACCGCACCTAGGGTCGGGTACAAAGCTGGGCGCACAGGAGGCGGCTGCTACGCCCTATCCAAGGCCTTGATTGACCTGCAGCTCCTGGGGGCAGTTGGGGACGGGACCTCTCTGCCCTTGTCATTTGTTTAACATGTGATCCCAGGGATGAAGATCATGGTGGGCACCCCAGCCTGCCCCCACCAACCGTGTTCTTAATGAAACCTCATTGTTTAAGGGGTCGAAGGGGGCAGCATCTAGTCCCTGGAAGGGCCCAGCCCTGGGGCATGAATTATGCCGCCACTCTAAGCAGTCCTGGTAAACGCAGATCCTCTGCCCCCGCCCCTTCCTTGACTTGAGGAAACCATGTGACCCAGCGCTGGCCAGAGGGACCCAATGGCAGCCCTGTGGGGGAGTCCTATAAGGGTCCTTGAATTCAGGTCAAGGGAGTCACAATGATGTCAGACCAGAACCTGGCTTCCGGGAGCTGCTGCACAGCTCTGGCAGTGGCTCTGGATGCGGAGGGCAGGGACAGGGAGCTGTGGTTCAGGCATTCCTGGTGAGACAGGTTCTATTACTTCCTTGCAGCTGAGCGCATGCCTAACTGTCCGATTTTTCCCAGTGTGGGTCCTTTCCTCTTTAAGGACAGAAGAATGGCCCAGGCCTGGGCTGGACTTCATCACTTTCTTCCCCAAGGTTCTTCCTAACAGTAATCCTCGGGGCTTACTGCCACTAGTAACAATTGTTGATAAAGGCTGGCGTTGTATAACTCTTCCTCGCACTAGCATTTGATTCGGGTTCTTTTATTCAATGCTCACACAACCCCGTCATGTTTTTACAGATGAGGAAAGGGACTCAGGAAGGTCCAGAGTCTGACGCAGGAGGGGCCCTGTTTCTGGGAGCCCACAAACCCTTGCTCCCTCGGGAACCAGCCTGCCTCAGGCACACAACACTCAGTGCATTTCTTTATCAGTCTTTCCCCCAGAGTGCAATTCTTGTACACAGTAGGTGCTTAATAGAGACAGGGTGCAGTGTTCACCCTCTTCTGTATGTATCACCAGCCATTCACCAGGGAGGATATGCTGAACAATCCCTATGTGTAAAGGAGTGTGTGTGTGTGTGTGTGTGTGTGTTTGCGGGGGTGGTGGTGGGTACAGACAGAGGAAATGGGACTTGTCTTCAGTGAAAATAAAGACTCCCCCGACCACGCACTTGCTAAGCAGAGGCCCCTTTGCTCCACTTTCCTTTGGTTGGGTGCTTCCAGTAGCTCTGGGTAGTGTTTTGAGAAATCAGGCCTCTGTGAGGTTGAAGAGTCTGCCCAAGGTCACCCAGCTGTGTCTGGCTGGAGCCCATGCCTTAGCCTGGGCAGAGATGTAGATGTGTCAGCAGCCGACTGTCCCTAACCAGAGGGGAGAGTCCTTGCTTTTTAAGGGAAGTGTCCCTGGGCAGGACACCCACAGCAGGGAAGGGCTGTCATTCCTCATGGAAGGCAGGCCTGGGGCAAGGGCGTGCAGAGGGGCTGGTGTGTGTTTCTTTGGGGCTGTAACAAGGAAGCCAGACCAGCTGGTCCCCACTAGGTGGTCCTCAAGAGTAGTTAGGTGTCAATTAGGTGGGTGGTGTTGGTCCTGGGTGTTGTTGGCTCTGGAAGGGCCCTGCCCGTGTGGGTTCCAAGTCTCTAGGCTCCTCTCCAGGAAACATCTTTCCAGCTGCTGGCGACACAGCTGCTTAGACAGAGCCCAAGCCTCCTGGGATGGTGGGGGCGAGAAAGGCGGACTTAAAGCCCCTGGGACTGATTTCCTGCAGTGACAGTTCACTGAGCACCTACTGTGTGCTGGGCACAGACCTGGCTCTGGCAGGTGTGGGCAAGCTGAGCTGCCACTTCTCAGCTCCACAGAGATTTATTCTCTTATTTGGGCTCCTGCGGGGAACTGGGCTGGGCTGGTTGTGGCCATGTCTCTGCCCCCCTTCCCCCCCCATCCTGAAAAGCTTTTGGGGTGATTAGTTCCCTGCATGAAGGGATCTTGTTACAGTTCTGCCAGGAGGGCCTCCGACTCTCCTACCTGCTATAAGAAGGCAGCCTCCCCTCGAATCTCCCAGCTTAGAGGCCATGTTTTAATATTTCAGAAATGGTTTCTAGGCTCAGGGTTGGGTAGGGGAGTGGTAGACAGGCCCGGCCTGGTTGGGTGTCGAGCATACACCCGTGTCACTCAAAGGTCCTTGCTGCTCGTCAAGCCCGTGGGGCCTGGTTAGTTTGGTGTCACTCGCACGTGGACCAGGGGCACTGGGTGGGGTCTGTGTGACTGGGGAGACCCAGCCGGATGCAGTCTGTGTGTTGGAATCGGCCCCAAGTCCAGAGATGGGCCAGGGCCTGTCCCTGCACCCAACCCCGAAGGCAAGAACAATTCCAGGCCTGCGAGTCTTGGCCGTCTCCCTTCCCCTCAGCTGCCACACGGCTGGCAGGGCCCACGGGGAGGAAAACTGGGAGAAGGCAGCCGACGCTGAGTGAGCACCGACCACGTGTGTGCATTCCGAGTGAGTGTGGCCGGCTGGCCAGCCGGGCTGGGTCTGCGTCGTGTCGCTGCTGCTTGTGTTCTGGGTGCTCCCCCGGCAAGTCCCCTAACGGCCCTGGGCTTCCATTTTCTCCTTTGTGAAACTGGTCACAGGTGTCTACTTCACGTTGCTGTTCTGAGCATTAAGAGGCCCTTAAAATGCCCAGCAATAGGTTAGTTGTTATTTGTTATTTGTTTTTTTTAATAAATTCATCCAAGAAATACATACTCATTATAACACTTGCTGGCTGGGACTGAGACCCAGAGCCAGGGGCCTGCGGCGGTGGGTCCTGGCTGCTTCTGGCTTCGCCCCGACAGTTGAGACTCCGAGCGGCTGCTGAGGGGGTGGCCCTAGTGTCCTACAGTCACGGGGAAAGAGGGTGCATGGACGACGAGATGATGAAAATGATCGGCCGGGATGCACTGGGTGAGGTTTTACCTCAGGTGCGCCAGCTGACTAAGTAAGAGAGGCCCAGAATAACAGCCTTCTGTTAAGAAAACGATGCCATTCAATGTCATATGGCACGAAAATGTAAATTTTTTGTTATTTTTGCATGTAAAGAACCCTAACAGTGGGGCTGTGTGTTCCATTTCTTATCCAGGGTCAAGTTGCCAGCCCTTCTCTGAGGAGAAAGATGTTTTTTTACTCTGCGATGGTGCTTTTTAGTTTTCCTTCGGGAATCAGCAAATGCCCTTTCTCTCATGAAAGGATGGAACTAGCAGTGGTGATGGTTTTCGGCGTGAGAATCTGGTTTTGAACAGGTGATACATGTTCATGGTTCAGAGGCTCGAAAAGCAAACAGTTAAAAAGTGAGCAGTTAAATTCCCACCCCGGGCCCCTCTGTCATCGATGTCTCTCCCTCAGGGAGACAGGCAGCTTCTTGGGAAGCGTCTCTGACCCTGCCTCGCCCCTGCATCCTCGTGGGAAGAGGGAGCTGTCACCCCCCAATGTGGCAAAAGTTGCTTCTCTGGAGGAGGGGGGTGGTGAAAAGATCTCAGATGCTATTTACATTTTATAATTGTGTGCATGGGCCACCTTGTTGAATTTTGGGTTTCTTGGGGCCCGTCATTGGCCAGGTACACCTGTTGATACAGGGTTTGTGTGGGGAAGTGGGATCCGCTTTACGGCACCAGGATCGCTTCTGTCTTCAGTGTCATCTCGGAGGTCCCGTCAATGAGCTGTTTTCTGCAGTGGGTGTGTGCATCGGCCCTCAGTTTCCCTCCCTCGTAGCCTTAGGTCACAGTCCACAGTGTGCTCTGTGGCCTTGGAACTGTCTGGGCCTCAAGACCAGACCCATAAGTGTGCATTTGCTGATGATAATGCTCGTTAAATGTGGCAGGTGCACGGCGGTGGAGGCTGGACTCTGACTACCCGCACCCCCAATACTGGCACCATGCAGGCATCATCAATCAATCACAGCACACTTTCCTGTGCGATCAGACAGGCCCTCAGCATCCTTGGTGCTGCAGGGCGTGGGTGAGGGAGGCGAGACCTGCAGACAGAGCTACTGTAATACCTCAGCACAATGGCTCCCAGACTTCAGTATTTTATAGAAAAGTGTAATTTTTGGAAAGTTACAGTGGCGAACACGAAGTGGCCAAATTTGTGTTGTGCAGAGACAAAAACAAACAAACAAACAAACAAACAAACAAAAACCCCCTGCCATTTAAGAATCACATTCCTTTGTGGGGGTTTTTTTTCTTTTCAAGAAAGCACATTTTTAACACCAAAAGAGTTAGAAAGATGGTTTTAGAATAAAGGGCAAGGAGCATGTTTAGTTTAATTTAAAAACATTTTTTTTTCTTATTGTTCTCATTTCGGTACAGACACACCAGATCTTCATTTGAGTTGATGCCAGTTCGTGGCCCAAGGTGGGCAAGAGAGAAGCCTGACGTGGTGATACACCAGGCGTTTGGCTTCCTTTCTGTAGAAGTTACTCTCCTCCTTTCTATGGACCTGTAGATACTTCTGTTAAAAATTAACACTATATATTAACACTATAACACTATAGGTGGACTGACCACCTATATATCTCAGTTCCTACTGGAAACTCACTACAAAGACAGTAAATTAAGCTTTAAGAGCATGAACCTACGGTTCAAAGAAAATGGGAGAAAAGAGATTGGGTTATGGGAGGTGGCAAGTGCTCTCTTGGGTACTTCCTTGCTTACTTCCTACCCATAGGCAGAGCATCTAGAAGTTTCAGACCCTGGCCAGGTGGCTGGCTCAGTTGGTTGGAGCACCATCCGAAAGGTGCTCCAGTTCCCCATCAGGGCACATACCCAGGTTGTGGGTTTGATTCCCGGTCAGGATGCATGCAGGAGGCAATGGATTGATGTCTCTCTCCCTCTGCACCCCCCTTCTCTAAAATAATAAACTTACCCTCAAGTGACGTAGAAAGAATTTCAGAAGTCTAGTAGTAAAACAGAATGAAAGTTGGCGAACTGTTTCCGTAAAGAGACATACAATACATATTTTAAGCTTTGCAGGCCCCATGGTTTCTGTTGCAAACACTCATCCTTTTCAATGCACTGGGGAAAGCAGCCCTAGATGACCTGCCAGCTGATGGGCATGGCCATGTGCCAATAAAACTTTATTCACAAGGACCATCAGTGGCTTTGCCAGCATCAAGCCTCGGAACCTGCCATGACTCTCCCTCCCAACCTCTCATTGCCTGAGTCAGCGGTCCTCAGGGTGTCCTCTCTGAACCCACTGCACCTGGGAACTTGTTAGAGATGCAAAGTCTTGGGTCCCACCCCAGACTTTCTTAATCAGAAGCCCTGGGGCAGGGGCAGACATCTGGGTTGTGACAAGGCTTTCAGGTGACTGTGCCACATACTCAAGTTTGAGAACCACGGATCCCATTCTTGACGAATGAGACCCAGGCTACTTTCCCCTCCAGCCCCCCGCAGTGAGGCTGTAGCTCCCGCCCTGCCCCCAGGGTGTCAGTGCCTGGGGGCAGCTAGGTGTCCTCAGGGCTCCCTCCCCACGGGCGCTTTGGAATGATCTGTACTCCTTCCCCCTTCAAAGCTCCCAGCTCTCGTGGAGGGCTTTGCAGTAGACGCCCAGCCGGGCTCAGCAGCTGGGTCTCCGACCTGCTTTCCATCCCTTCTCTCACCATCATGCTCTGTGGCTTCAACCTTGACATTGAAGGTCCCCTCACGCTCACACTCTCCCCTCTCAGTTCCCAGACCCGCTTGGCCCCAGTGATCATCTTCATCCCACCCCAACCACCCAATTACATTGTCATTCCTCAGGGCTTGACTTAATGTCTCTTCCTCCAAGAGGCCTTTTCTGAACTCCCAGCTACTGCCCCAAGCCAGTGCCTTTTTGCAGTATTGTCATAATTCATCTTATTCCTGTCACGGATGAGCACGTGAACATTAGCTCATTTAACTATTAACTTGCATATCTGTTGTCTGCTGTCTTAGGTCTAGTTCCCTGAAAACAGTGATGAGAATGTTATTCAAGTGATTTAAGAGAATTCTCTTGGGAGAAGGGGGTGAGGGAATTGTGTGAGACAGAGGAAAAAGCTAAGCACGACCCTTATGTCCAGGATGGACAAATAGGTCAATGGAACAGAATCTAGCACCCAGAAATCGATTGATATCGACTCACACACACACACACTTTTTAACAAATACCCCAATTCCATCAGGAAGGGAAGCCAATTGTATTGGAATGGCTAGATAAACGTGTGCAAACTTCACCTCAACCCCTTCCTTGCATTATATACAAAAGCTACCCTGAGAAGGATAGACCCTTCTCAACATAGAAGAAAAATGTTAGAGAATATCTTAGCATTCTTTGCAGTAGGCAAAAGATTTCTTAGACAAGGCACAAAATGCACTAACCATAAAACACACACACAAGATAAACAGCACTTCATCAAAATTAAAACTCCTGTTTAACAAAAAACCCCATTAAAAAGGCAAGCCCCAGATGAGGCTTAGCACAGGTATCTGTCGTGGACTTGTATCTAGTATATATTAAAAGCAGCCATAAATTAATAATAAAAAGATGAACAACTCCCTCAAATGGGCAAAAGACTTAAACAGACATTTAAGAAGAAAATAGACAGGAAGGGCTCATCAACTAAAGGAAAGGTGCTCACCATCATGGGCGTTTGAGGAAATGCAAATTGAAACCACAATAAGAGCTCATTTGACAATACACCCATGGGAGCGGTTACAATAAAAAATCTGACAACACTAAATGTTGACAAGGATTTGGAGCAACTAGAACTCTCACACATCATGGGCGTAAAATGGTACAACCACTCTGGAAAACTTTTGGAAGTTTCTCACAGTGTTAAATTTACATCCACCTGGTGACCCAGGCATTCCTTTCCTAGGTATTTATCCAAGAGAAACACAAACACAGAATCTCGTGCAGGAATTTTTATAGCAGCTTCATTCATAGCCACTAAGCATGGGAAACCCAGATTTTCATCTACAGAAGAGTGGGTAAGTAAATTCTTGTCAGCCTAGTGACTGCTTTGCCTCTTGGCCAACTGGCATGAGCTGTCCAGAGTGACTGGAGGCAGCCACAGATTTGAGTTCATGGGGATTATTACTGTGTCCTGTGGCGGAAGCCTCCTCCCTGTGGGTCCTGCGGGCTCTAAAGCCACAGAGCTCCTAGTGACAGGGGTGGAAAGCACAGATCCCTCATGCAAGTTGCTGGAAGGTGCTGGTGAGCGGAGCCATTCCTGCGCCTGTCTTCCCACCATTAAACTGTCAGATCTCCGAGGTCAGCCGCTATCCATCTCGTTCACCACCGTATCTTCGATGCCAAGAGCGATGCCTGGCACACATTTCACACTCGGTTAATACTTACGGACTGATTGCCAGAAACTGGCTGGATGCTTTATGAGGTACGCTGAAGGAACGTCAAACAATACTCATTCTCTTTAAGTCGTTCAATTTATTTTATGATTACAGAGTTATAAATGTTCGTCATAGGGAATTTAAAAACCAGAAAAAGCAGAAGAAAAATCAAAATCACCTGTATGAGCCAGAACGCAACCATGAACTTGGTCTACTCTATGCCTTTCAAGCAGCCTTCTGGAATTCTGGCGCTTCCGAGAAGGTGCACCAGGAAATTCTCCTGAGGGTAAAGGGGAGGGTGTGTTTCCCCCAGACCACGAATCCCTTTCAGAGTTTTATTTCAATTTCATTTTGAAAAAAAAAAAAAAAAAAGGGTGGGTTTGCAACCAAAACAACAAGAAAGGTTGAACTCCACCAGCCGGGTGAAATCCACAGAGCTGGCAGTTTTGATTCAGCTGACATCCAACTGCAGATCAGCATCGATAAACACAGCAGATGGTCCGGCCGCTACTATCACGCATGGCAGTTGCTGGCATCCTACCAGCCCTTGGGGTAGACGCCCCTTCTCCTAGGAACACCGCAGAGCTACGTGATAGACAAAGGGAACCTTTAACTGCGAAAAACCAGATGTTGCCGACTGGAAGAGACCAGTGGTGGTTGAAAACAGAACCATGAATGAGTCATGTCCAATCATCTCAGACAAGCATAAAAGTGTATAAAAGATTAGTGCAGAAGACAATTTATGCCAGGCCCTGTGCTGTCTGGGAACATGATTTAGATTAAAAGAGGTGGGGGGAACATATCTCTAAGCCACCTGGAGCACCGTAGTCAGAGGGCTTTCAGGGTTCGGATTTCAGTATCCATCACGGGAACTTCTTAGATTATTTTTATTTTTCGAAAGCCATTTGGATGCATATCAAAACAACCAGAGCCGAACGAGGCTCGACATGGTCCTGGTTCAGGCAGTACGTCAAAGAAATGGGACCATCTGCGGGCCGACCGGCTGCCCAGGCTCGGGAGTCAGGCATGCAGCGCCTCTCGGTGGCACACGCACTGGCTCCTGCTCCATGGCATGGTGCTGTGGCCCGTGTGCGCCCTGTTCCTCTCCACCTGGGTTCATTGTCTTCACAGGGAAAGCCGGGCTGGATCGGGGCTGGAGCGAGGATGGAGGGCCGGGGAATTTGCCCGGGTGGTGTTTATACGGAAGAGCTACCCTGTGGATTCGAAGTCTCTGGTCAGTCACCATGGCTCCTGGCTTCCTCGGGTTTGGGCAAACACAGCCAATTTCTCAGCCAGGAACCAGGCTTAGAGAAAGGGCATCAACGCTTGGTGTTTTCCACTTTGTAAAATATTGGCCATTCTGGTGGGTAGGCAGTAACAGTCCCCCTTTTGGTCTTCATTGGCATTTGCCAGGTGAGCAATGATGTTGAGCATCTTTTCTCATGCTTACTGGCATTTAGAGAAATTCTTTTGTGACTTGCCTGTTCGCCCCAGTGTCCATAATAGGTGAATAGAAAACTGGGTGGATTTGTAGCTGGAATACTATACAACAGTGAAAATGGGAGCCCTGGGCCTTCATAGCCCTGCATGGACCAGTCCAGGTGATGTGGGCCACCCTGTATTAAGCATGTGTTTTTATTCTGATGTTGTGATGTCTGGGCCCCTCCCCAGGGTTGTCCAGTTCCTAGAGCTGGTGAATGACCCCCTGCAAGCTTACCTTTTATATGCAAAGCACCGAATCCTGAGTCCACACCCTCAATAACCTTCCTTATTGGGCTGTCACATATTGGGTGACTATTCACCTGCCCTCCTCACCCCAGGGCCAGATGCCAGAGATAGCCCCTACACCCCAGGGGCCCCTGATATTGTTCAAAGTGGCCGTCTAAGCCTGCTCACCCTGCTCACCCTGCCTCACCCATTCCTTCCCGTGGGAACCACCATAAAGCCTCTGTGCACATCACGCCCCCCCAATCCCCCAGGCCTCCTGCCCCACCTGGGCACTGCCCGGAGTGGCCCCGTGGCTCGGAGAGCCCTCTCCTCCTGGGATCTGTGAGCAGGACCCTGTCTATTCCTCAGCGGGCATCTCCCATCTGCCGGCTGTGCTGTCTGTACCTGGATGATAACAGCTAGGTTTACAAGCACAGCCTGGGAAGGGGTGTGACCCTGGGGGAGGCAGAAACTGGCATCTAGGGCCATGCTGGGGGGCCCGATGTTGGAGGCCATGGCCTTGGGTGGGGTGGCTGGTGTACACCGTGGGTTCTTTATATAACGGTCTGAATAGCCCTTTGTTCCAGGCTGGGTGTGGTAAGCGAGGCCCTCAGCACCCCCAAGAATCTGTGTCTTTCCCACATTGTGTGACTTAGGGGCCTCACCCGGGTCCCTGTCCTGCTTCCCTGTGCTCTCTGCCCAGCAGCTAGAGTGGCCCTGTGTCCCCCTTCTGTCCTGAGTCCTCTCAGGGTCCCCTTCTCACTCAGAATAGCAGCCAAAAGCCTTTTTTTTGGCCCTCCAAGGCCCTATGGGGTCCGGCCTTTGTGGCCTGTCTGCTCTGCTCCAGCCTCATTGGTCCCACTGCAGGGCATTTGCACTCCCTTTGCCCTCTGCTGGGACTGCTCTTTCCCTAGACCTGCCCTTGGCTCCCTCCCTCACTTCCTTCAGGTCTTCACTGGCCTATCCTCCCCTCCTAGGCTACATGCTGTGAAATCCTCCATCCCCAGCCCTGGCTGGTGTGGCTCAGTGGATTGAGCACAGGCTGCAAACCAAAGGACCACTGGTTTGATTCCCGGTCGGGGCACATGTCTGGGTTGCAGGCCAGACCCTAGTACTGGGCATGTGAGAGGCAACCACACATTGATATTTCTCTCCTCCTCTTTCTCCTTCTCTTCCCCTCTCTCTAAAAATGAATAAAATCTTTTTTAAAAAAAAACTTCAACCCTGGCTCTCCTTGTCCCTCCCTCTTCCCGGTGTTATTTTCCTCTGCGTAATGTATCATGCACATCACCGATTTCTTTTAAAGTCTCCTTCCCCCACCACGTGAGTGCAAGCTCCAGGGGGAAGGGAGTGATTTTGACTGTTTCCTTCGTTGCTGGACTCCCACCGCCTGCACAGCACCCAGCACAGAGGATCAGAGAGGGGTTTGTGGAGCGAGTGCAGAGGCACAGGAGGCGCAGGGCTTGGGGACGGCATTGGGGTGGGCCAGGCGGCCCCCTGCAGTAAATGCTGGTCTAACACGGAGGCAGGCGCAGTTTATTTAATTACAGATGCGCCCGGGGTTAACCCTCTCTGCTCCTCCACATCCCTCTTTCATGTACCCCCCTCCCTGTCTTCTTTCATGTCCATTTTCTTTCTTTCTCCCACTCCTTCCCACTTTTTGGTACTTGATGGAATCACATTAAACTAATAAAGCTTTCATGACTTGATTGGACCCGTAATTACGCACACTGAGAGCTGGGCTTGTTTTGATTTTCTGGGGACTTTTTGGTCGCTGATGCTTTTGAACACTCGCTTTTATTCCTCGGTTGCCACTTATCCCTCCGGTTTTAAAAAGGATGAAAAGCTTAGAAAAACATCAGAAATATCCTTTTATTTTTTCCCACAAATTGATTTGGAGGGTTTTGTTTTGATTTGCCTCTTGGAGATGGTGGGTGTTAAAAAAGAACCTCACGTTATTTCTCAACCGGCCACCAGGCTGTGAATGCTGAGCTGGGGAGGAGATCAGCTGTCGTTTACTGGGGAGCTCTGAAAGTTTGGTGTGATCCCGACACCCGCCTGCAGGCTGGGGGAGGCACAACCACCCAGCCTCAGCCCTGGTGACATCCAGGGCCTGGCAGTCTCTTTGGGGGAGCATCCTGTGCACTGTGAGATGTGGAGCAGCACCCCGGCTACCCCTTGTGGTGGCAATCAAAACCCAGCTCCAGACACTGGCAGGTGTCCCCAGGGGGCACAAGGACCTCAGGTGAGAACCACTGGGTTCGATCAGAACTTGTGTGGTGAATGTTCATGGCAACTCGCTCTCAGTGGCTGAAAGGTCTATCGACAGAGGAGCAGAAAGACAAAATGTGCTCTCTCCAGACAGATGCATGTTTATTTAGCCGTAAAAAGCAGGGAAGGGCTGATGCAGGCCACAACGTGGAACACTCTTGGAAACGGTCTGCCGACAGCAAGGGCCAGACACACAAGATCACAGGTCCTGGGGTCCGCACGCTGCCAGGCATCGTCCTGAGCAGGCAGGTCCGTAGAGACGGAGAGTAGATCGGTGGGAACTGGGGGCTGTGAGGAGCGGGGAAGGAGGAGAGATCCTTTAATGGGGACAGGGTCTTTTCCTGATGAAAATGTTCTGGAACTAGATCATGGCGATGGCCACACAACATTGTGAACAAAGTCACCGAACTGTACATTTAAAAATGGTTACATTGGTGAAGCATATGTTACATGAATTTTACCATAGTAAAGCGACAACTCATGAGCTGCAGGGCCCTGAAAGGTCAAAGGTTTGGTCCTTCCTGTCCCCATCTGGAAAAGGCCCCTCCCACCCCCACCCCCCTTTACTCCGTCCAGGGATGGGAGTCACTGATTTGCATACTTCAGGGGGAACCTACCTTGGGATGAATATTTATAGGGCATTATTTCAGTTATCTCTTGCTACAAGACACTGTGCCTTCAATATCACTGTTTATTGGCTCTTGATGCTGTGATTTGTTCAGGGCTTGGCTGGCTGGGACTACCCTGGGAGAGGGGGTGGCAGCTGGGGCCACAGATGTGGCGGCACTGAGCTGGGAGCTGGGGCGGCTGGAATGGCACACGCTGGTCATTGGCGCTGGCTCGGGACTGGCGGCCTCAGTTCTCCTCCAGCTGTCCATGTGCTGGACCCACAGCATGGGGCCAGGTTCCCAGAAAATGAGCGTGGGGCTGGAAGTGCCTGAAGACCTGAGTTCTGGAACCCTCAAATGTCACTCCACCATTTTCCATTAGTCCGAGCAAGTCACAGGCCAGCCCATATTCAAGTGGCCGGCTACAGAGCCACAGAATGTTGCTGCCAGAACTTCCTGCCCACCATAGAAATTAAGACACGAGTGGCTGTGACGTTGTTAGAACCAGAGCCTGTGGCTGGGTGACATGTCTCACAGGTAGTTCTTACAACTAAGTTCTCTTTCTCCTCCTTCCTCATACGTCCCTGTCCTCCCTCTCTTGAAAAAAAAAAACAAAACAAAACAGTTCTCTCTACACTGCTTTTCATCTTTTACTCAACAAATGCTCGTTGAGAACCCACCTCTGCCAGGCGCTGTTCTAGGACTCAAGGGTTATAACAGTGAATGGTCCAGACAGATTCCTTGGACCCAGACCTTCTGTTTTAATGGGAGAGTCAGGCTGTGAACCAGTAACAGCAACAGTCAGCAGGATAATTCAGGAAGGTGATAAAGGCCCAGCTGGAAGCAGCGCCCGGGACAGCTGGAGGGAAAACATGCGAGGCGAGTATGAGCGCTGGGAGGTGAGAGAGGACCCAGACTCTTTCAAAAAGGGTAAGAAGGCGGCCAAGAGGCGCCAACTGACTTTAAACGAAGTCCTGGCGATGTGGTGTGCAGCCTGGTGACCACAGGCAGGGACACTGTTTGCAGGTGCGATGTCGGTAAGAGAGTAGGTCTGACGGTTCTCATTGTGGAGAAAGAAAATTTGCAACTGTGTGTGGTGGTGGGTGTTAACTAGGCTTATTGTGTTGCTTATTTCAGAATGTATTCATATATATTTTTTCTTTTTTTAAATTTATTTTCATTGTTGTTCTTGTACAGTTTTCTGTCTTTTACTCCCAACCCAGCCCACCACCCCAGCCCTCCCCACCTCCCTCCCATTTCCACCCCCCCTAGTTTTTGTCCATGTGTCCTTTATACTTGTTCCTATAAAAGAATATATTCATATATTAAATCATTATGTTGCACATGTGAAAGTAACATAATGTTATATGTCAATTGTATCTCAACAAAAAAAAAAATTACAGGAAGACAAGAGCCTGGACAGGGGGAAGTAGAGGGGAGAGAGGAAGAGTCAGTCTGGATCTGTGGGTGTGAGTCACAGGATTTGGTTAAAATGCAGATTCTGACTCAGCGGGTCTAGGGTGATGTCTGCAGTTCCAGAAAGTCCCACACAGTGTTGATTCTGTCGGTCCTTGGACCTCTGTTTGAGTGGCAAGGATCTAGAAGACAGGTGGGCAAACCAGGGCTCACAGGGGAAATCCAGCCCTCCACTTGTGTCTGTAAATAAAGTTTTATTGGAACAATACTATGACCATTCATTTACATATTATCTATGACTGACTTTGTGATGCCCAGCAGGGTCAAGTAGTTGCCGTGGATACCATGTGGCTCGTCAATGTGAAAATAAATATATTTTCAAATATATATTTGTGTGGGTTTTTATAGAAATTTGTCAGCCCCTGGTCTAGGCCATGTAGGGTCTTGATGGAATTTGAATTTTTTTTCTAAATGTCATGGTGGGAAATTACTAGGGGCTTTAAGCAGGGGCTGATGTGTCTACATTATGTTCCGAGAAGACCACTCTGGCTGCTTGTAGAGAATGAACGTAGGGAGGAGAGTGAAGGAGAGAGGCCGTGGAGGAGCAGACGTCCACCAGGACGCAGCACGGCCGCCACGTTCCTCCCTTCCGGCGCGGTCTGCCGGAACCCCGCCCGGTCTGCGATTACTTCTTCTCCAGGTGGTTCTACTGCTCAAGCTGTGGAAACTTAAACAATCGGGCCATTCTTGGTACATGATATTATGTTAGAATTTATATGCCTCATTTGCAGATCATCTATTTTTTTAAGGATAAAATAATGTTGAAATTAAAAAGCCTGTCAGAGTGGCCATCATCAAAAAGACAAAAGGGAGCAAGTATCGGCCAGGGTATGGAGAAAAGGGAACCCAGGTACGCTGTTAGGAATGCAAGTTGGTGCAGCCACCACGGAAAACAGTATGGAGGTTCCTTGGAAAGCTAAAAACAGAACTGCCATGTGACCGATCCAGCAGTCCCACTTTTGGGAATATAGCTGAAGGAAATGAAATCAGAATCTCATCAAACAGATATCAGCACCCACGTGCGCATTTCGGCATTATTTACAATAGCGGAGAAATGGAAGCAACCTAAATGTTCATCAGTGATATAGATATACAGTGGAATATTATGCAGCCTTCAAAAAGAAGGAAATCCTGCAGTATTGCAACAGCATGGATGAACCCGGAGGACATGACATGAGGTGAAATGTGTAGAACCTAAAAGAGTCACATTCATGGACGCAGAGAGTAGATGCTGGTTTCCAGGGCAGGAAGCAGGAAATGCACAGGTGTGGGCAAAGGGGGCGAAGGCGCAGTTACGCCAGATGAGTGAGTTCTGGGGAGCTAACGCACAGTGTGGTCGCTGTCATTGGGGGTACTGAGTGTAATGGGCACCTGAAGGTACAGAGGGAAGCAGCCTCCGAGGCAGGACCCTGGCCCCAGGGCCTGGCCATCCCAGGTGGCTTTGTTTGCAGTGGGGACTGCAAACTGGTGGCCCTCGGGAGAGTTTTCCGGCCCCTGCGGTAGTGGTTTTGTTTTGCTTTATTTTGGTGGTGTTCTTTGGGCTAGTTACTTTCATTTAAAAAATAGGAAGATTTTTGCCTATGAATCTGGATTTCTGAGTTCTCTCGAAAGAATCAGAGGAGCTAGCAGGTGGGGTTCTCGAATTGGCATGCGTATGATTGGGAGGAGCTGAGGAGTGACCGCACTATTATTTTCATTACTGTTATCTCCCTCCAGCTGGGGCCACAGACTCCGCCAGCTGCAAGGAGCCATGGGGATAGCGTTTTCCTATCATCTAAATGCTAGAAGAACAGCGCCTGGCATGTATTTGCTGGGTAAATAAAAGAAACTCCTCAATTAGGGATGCCTCCTTTTTTTCATACCTCCTGTCATGGGGAGCTCAGTGCCAGAAAAAGTAGCTTTTTATTTCACCAGTGGGTCGTGTTAATTCTACCAGGAAGAGGAGCAAACATGGGGCAGGTAATTGAGCTTTTTGCCGACCGCAGCTGGGCAGTTTATGGGATGGGGCAGGGGGTGGTAGGAGGCAGGAGTCACAGAGACTGTGCACCAAATTCTTGCCGACCCTGACAGGACCCTCACATGGCCCAGGAGGAAGAAATCAGCCCCCAACTCAGTCCCAACCAGAGTCTCCAGAGTCCCCAGGGTGGAAAGCGTGCCTGGAGTTTTGGGTACTTGCCAGGTCCCAGGTATCACTTTGTCCCAACATCACTGTGATTTCCAACCTAACTTCATAGGAGACCCTCTGATGAGAAAAATGCCGTCGTCCCAAAATGACCAGCCCACCCCAGCACCCAAGAGGGGGCAGGATGGCGGAAGAAGAGCCCATTACTGTTCTGACTCTGACTCCCACGGTGCCTGAAGGGACTGGACGGCGCCCTGTACTGTCCTTAAAGATTCTTAGTGGTACCTTTGCCGCACCTGTCACCAGGTGGGTGCGGCAGCTGCCAGGGTCAGAGGGGAAAATAAGTAAACGCACACATACAATTAGACAGCCTCCCTGCCCGGCGGCCCCCTCCCGTGGCCCCAGGTGCAAGGGTACGAGCATCATTTTGCCTTTAGGCCACAGTCAATAGGGCAGGCAGGAAATGAGAGGAAATTAATTCCTCCCCCTCCTCTTTCCCTGCCTTGCCATCCCTCCTGGTTTTACACAAGGACCTTTTAAAATGTTGGTTACTCTCTGATTACAGCACAATAGACGTTCGCAACAGCCTCTTCTTGACTAAACTCCCTCTGCCCTTAACCAGAACGATTGGCCGGTTGCCTTGGTAATTGTCCTCATTCGCTGTGTAGAAGCCACAATTATGAAGCTTTTTCTGGGTACTGATCTTCTTAGTGCCTTTTTCTTAGAAGTTCACGACAAGATGGGACAAAGGAGTCCTAATAGATTCTATTGCTCCAGCTCCTAGGAGTGCTCCAAGCCCATAGCATGCGGCAGTGAGCCGTGAGTGCCATCTAAATTGGTCGGCTGTGCCGGGAGAGAAAGCTTTATGCTCGAGAGAGCGGCTGAGGTTCTATTAGCAGGAGGGCCAGGGCCAGGGCCCGAGCTCCCAGCCCCAGGCCCTCCCACTCGGCACATAATGGAAACCTGAGGTGGGCGGCTGGGGCCGAGGGCCGGGGCACTTAACCTTTCAGTGATAATCGAAGAAAATGGACATGTAACTGCTCTCTCGAAACTCTGGCGTGATTCAGGTTCCAGGCGGGAGAGCTCCGTGGGTTGTTGAAAAACCCACGCTGGAAATGTCTGGGGCAGAGGCGGTGTTCCACTCCGTGTGGAGAAGCAGGGCTCCATTAGCCAGGGTAATTAGAGAGGCGACAAAGGGAAAAGACGGTGATTACGATGACGTGGCTAATCACGGGCACTGGAATCATGTCCTTTAGCTGGAAAGGGCACAGTGTGCTCACCTGTGTTGCCTTAGCCAGGGGTCATCAGTGCCTTTCTGTAGATGGGGAGACTGAGGCATGGGAAAGAAAGTTGAAACCACGTGTCAGGTTGGAAAGGGACCGAGATGGCATTCAAACACGAAGATATCTGACTGCTAGAATCTTCCTACCACACAGACCTTCCTTTCACTAGGGGGAAATCGAGCACACGTTTTGTGGGGTACAGTACTGAGGTCTTTGAGACGCCATTCGAAGGCTGTCTGTGTGGTGTTCCAGGGGCTGATGTCCCTTCATTAGAAAGACTTTTGAATCTTGAGGAGCCCTCCTCTAGAACAGAGAAATTGTCTGCAGGGGTCAAGTCCATGGCTGTCTCATGCAGTCAGCCAGCTCAGTGGGGCTGGAAGTAGCTGGGTTGGGAAGGATGCTGAGGCTGAGTCTGGATGGACTGAGAAAGGATGCCATCTTGATTAGCTGCAGCGACCATGAAGTAGAGGCGGGAGTCACGTGCCTGCCCCTCTGCAGGCCCCTCAGCTCATCTCCCGTGGACAGTAGGTGGCTTTGCAGAGGGAACTGTTAGATGAAAGCCCAGAACTATATAATACCATGTGTCCCAGGTTCACCCCACAGTTTGCAGAAATCTTTTCATTTGGAAATAATTTCAAACTTCAGGAGTTTCAAAAATAGCACTGAGAACATCCATGAGACCTTTATCCGGGGTCACCTGTTACCATTTCACTCTGCTTTTTCCTTGTTTCTCATCTATGGATAATTTTCTGAAACATTTGAGAGCGGGTTGCTCATATCAAATGAGGCCTTTTACACCCAAGTATCTCAGTGTCTATTTCCAAAGAAGACAGTCTCTTGTAACCACATCGCAAGTACCAACTTCAGAGATTTAACACTGATGCTATACACTGATCGACCCTCCGTATAGCTCAGCTCCATCAGTGGGCCTAACGATGTCCTTCTTAGCGCTCTTCCAGGACCCTGTTGCACATCGGGTGAGGCAGGTCCTTGAATAAATAACATCATCTCGGTCACCGTGGTTTGGTTATAATGGTGAAGAGACGCTGCAGAAACTTAATGCTTGTTTATATCAATCTGCCTGTGATAAACCTGGCTTCCTTATCCATCCCTTCGCTTACAGCCGTGCACCTACTGACGACAGTCAGCGAGGACCTGCCGATTGCATTTAACCGCCACGTCGCTTTCACTTTCATTATGGCACCGACATAGCTGACAGACAGCTCTGTAATTTTGAAGTGTCTTGGTAGAGACATTCAAAATATCTATTTGTGCTGTTTGCTCATTTTTTAAAAATTCTCACCTGTGGACATGCTTATTGATTTTAGAGAGAAGGGAAGGGAGAGAAAGAGAGAGAGAGAAACATCGATAGGCTGCCTCTTGTACACCCACTGACTGGGGACCGAACAGCAACCCAGGCATGTGCCCTGACCGGGAATCCAACCTGTGACCTTGCGATTTATGGGATGATGCTCCAACCAACTGAGCCACCCTGGCCAGGGCTGCACGTGCAGCATGCTAGGTGCTGGGCCTTGTAAGGTAAATCTGACAGTTCTTGCCCTAAGATAACATCAAAGCAGCAAAAGCTAACGTTACTGAGGACTTGTAATGCGCCCAGCACTGGACATGCATCATCTCACTTAAAACCTACACTGGTCCTGTGAGGTGTGGGCAGTGTGACTGTGTCATTGCAGACGGGGAAACCCGGGGACCGAACTGCCAGGGAGCACGCCCAGAGTCACACGGCGGGAAACAGAGTCGCGGTGGGCTCTCGGGCAGCGTTGAGAGCCCACTTTCAATCACCGTATTCCTCTGTCTCTGAGAAGTGACGAGTTCTGTAGTCTCACACTGATTGCATATACGGCATATCAATGATGGATTCATCGATTTATTCATTCATTGTTTTGTTCACTGATTTGCTGAATAGTTTATTAATTGAATTATTCAACCATTCATTGATTAATCCCTCCACCCATCCATTTATTATCTGTTTGTCCATCCATGTGTGCATTCATCCATCTGTCCATCTGTCTGTCCATCCATCCATCCTCCCATTGTGGTCACTACAATGCTAGGTTCTGAGGACACAATAGTGAAACAGGACAGATGTATGGTGTCTGTCCTCATGAAACTTACTCTCTAAAGGGGGAAGACAGATAATAAAATGTAATTAGTGTTATGAGAGTAAAACCATAGGGAGTGGGGAAATCTAACCTCATCGACAGGGTCAGGGAAGGCACCCCCCGACAAAGTGGCATTGAAACAAAGTCCCAAAGGCCAGTAGCTCAAAAGAGAGACAGGTATCGCTTCTTGGCCTTTTGGCTAAGATCAAGTGCAAAAGAGAGAGAGATTGTTTCAGTGTTGGAAAAAGCAAAGAGCGCTTCCTGGAGGAGGTGGCATTGAGGTGGGGTTTGGAGTATGGGTGGTTCATGAAGACTCAGAGCTGGATGAAGCATTTCCTTGTGGCAGTACTAGAATAAGCCAAGGAGGGAGTGCACAAAGGGAAGTCCCACCAATTAGTCGGTGCTCCTGCTGCATAGATTTCACCAGGAGCCACCCGCCGCCCCGGGCATGCTGATCGAGAGGCTGTGAAATGCTCTTTCATGCAAGTGAAGCTCGCTGAGCACATGCAGATCTTCTGTGGTTATTTTTTTTACTTCGTCCCCCAGCTGGGCATCATTTTGGGTGCAGAGACCACCCAGCCCTACCGTGTGTTCCTTGCATCCTGGGACCTTTGCGCCCTAAAGTTCATTCCACAAAACATATTGAGTGTCCACTTCCTCCCAACTGCAACTCCAGGGCCAGTAGTGAACAAAACAGAAAACAGTCCATGCTTCCTGGAATGCGTGTTTTCCAGATATAATTGGTAATTTTAATTGCAAACTTACTCACAATTTACAAATAAGGCCCCCATGTGGGGGTTCGAAGCTCCCTCTGTTTGAAGTACAACGTCCAGGTAAAGTGGTAAAACCTTCACGTCCAGCGGATGGGAGACCTGTGTCATTGAATGCAGAGCAAGTCAGTGCCTCCTCTGAGCCTCAGTTTCCCCATTTCTCAAATGAACAGGCTCAGTGAGACCTTCCAGCCTTCCCCAGCCCTGAGATCCCTGGGTTCCGCAGATGGGATGGGCAGACTCACCCTGGCACCGGCCAGCGTCTGGGTCTGGGCGAACCTGGGCGCCTCCTGCTTTTGTTGCCCGCTTCCTCTGGGCACCCGGGGCCCTTCCTGATGGCTCTCCCCTCCATGGCCGATCAGCATTCTCCTCTGTCTGCCTCGGTTTTCTGCACTTTGACTCGCATCATAAATTATTCTTTCTCTAAATGGCAGGCGTAGGTGAGCTACTAAAAGGTCATGCAGGACCCAATCAATCCCAGCTCCTTTAAAGACTTCGGTGCTGTCTGGACGCTGCGTGTGTGTGCGCCTCTCAGCCACCCAGAGGACAGGCTCCGGAACCATCCTCGGCTGAGGCCGTGGAATCCCCTCTAGTGAAAGTTAATTGTGTTGGCTTCTGTGGGCATTGGGGGAACCCGTCCAAATAGACCTATTAGGAGACATAAATAACAAACTCGAACTTAGTTGCAGGGGTGTCCCCGGCCTTTGCCAGGCTGCCAGCAAATTCTGGAGACAAAACAAAGGATGAAAATGATGGGAAATTCAGAGTAAAACCAGGTAAAAATAATCAATTTATTCAACTAGGCCCCCTTTCTGCTTTTCGGATCTCAGAGCATGGCTGTCAAGCCCCCAGGCGCGGGAAGAGGCAGGTCCTGCCTTTAGTAGGAATTGTGAGGCAGAGCTCCGGGCAGTGAGCAGGATCAGGCTGCTGGCGTCTCCCAGCTGGCTGGTGGGCGCAAAGAAATGCGTGCTCACCGTCACTGTCTCTGGCCAAAGGCTCAAGCCCTAAGAGCTTCTGGAAGGATAGAGGACTTTGGTGCTGTTATCTTTGTTGGAGAAGTGACTTGCTCCCAGTCACCGTCAATTCCATCCCTTTCCTGTGAGAAATTTATGTGATAGAATGCTGATAATAAAACAAGTTATCACCATGATATTAAAACAAAAATAACTCGAGCTAACTTTCAAGTGCTCTCACATCTCTAAGCCCTTCCCACTTACCATCTCCTTGGACTCGCACAGCTGTGATCACCCCAACATTGCACACAGGACACTCAGGCCCGGGGAGGTTCCGTCACAGGCCCAGGGGCGGGGCCGGGCTCAGAGCCTCGGCAATGCAGGCAGTGGTGAGAGCTGATGCCTACGGAGCACCAGCTCCAAAAACGATGCAGAACACGTGGCATTTGGAATGGGAAGAGGCTCATGGCAACCCCATGAAGCTGACTGGTGTTTCAGGACACAACTCCAGGCCTCTGCTCAGCCCCGTTCAAGGGTAGGGGACCTCCTTTGCTGGTGTTCCCCAGCCAGGGGCCACCCTGATCTGCCCTGCAGGAGGGGTCTCCCCGAGCACTACAGGTTACCACCTGTGACTGGCTTCTCACCAGGGGAATATAGGAAAGGCGGTGGGGTGGCCTCCCCCGTTCCATTATACAAGCCTGGGACCTCTGTCTCGCTAGCAGACTCCCCCTTGCTGGCTTTGATGCAGCATGTTGCCACGTTGGGGACGCCCAGGGGATCAGGGACCAGGAGGGTAGCTCTGGCTGATGCCCAGCTGGGACCCGAGGTTCACAGCCCTCTATCTTACACACGCAGATCTCTTTCTCACTCCTTCTCTCCAGGTCCTCTTCTCTCTCTCTTTCCAAACAGTGGTGTAACTTACACGGAATGAAGCACACAGATCTTACAAGCTTCCCTAGATGAGTTTTGAGAAGGTCTGCTGCAATCAGGAGAGGGAGCATTTGCCCCATCCTGGAGCTTCCTTTGTAGCCTTTCCAGGAGCCCCTCCCCTACAGAGGCAGCCACGGTGGGCTTCCTATCAGTAGCACTTAGTGTTTTGTTGGTGGTGTTCTAGAATTTTATTTAAATAGAATTATACTGTGTATACCCATTTTGTGTCTGGTTCTGGTTTCTTTCCCTTAACATAATGGCTTTGAGAGTCATCCATATTGTTGCTTATATTACTTGTTTCTCTTTATTCCATTGTACAGTGACGCCACAATTTTTAAATGTTGATTTATTTGCTGACAGGCGCTGGGGCTTTGCCTTCAGTCTCATCTCTCCCCGTTCCCCCCCTCATGTTCTCACTAACTAGAATTTCTCACTGTTCTCTCTGTTAGAATATCTGTCTCTGCCTTTATTTGGCGAACTCCTACTCATCCCTCAAAACCCAGCTCATGTAACCCCTCTGGATGGGCTTTGCCCACCTCAGGCTGTTATTTGCTTCCTCCCCCATTAAAACGTTGTCACAAGTTGTCCATGTAAGTGTCTATTTCTTTGAGGATAGGGTGAGTTCATGGAGAGCAAGCACGCAGAACACTGTGGCTGCTTGCTCAACGTTTGCTGAAGGGGCACCGTTCTATAGAGGAAGCACAGCCTAGGAGTTCCGAGATCCAATTCTGGAGTCAGGCTAAGCTTTAAAATCTGGTTTCTGCCACTTACCACTGTGTGATCTGGGGAGTTAACCCAGCCTCTCTGAGCCTGAGAACTTATCCATGAGGCTTTGGTGAAGGTTGGACAATGTGCATATATAACGCTTAGCCCAGGGCTTGACACATAGTGAGCACTCAGGGAAAATGTTGGCTGCTTTTATTATTATGATGATGCTTGTTATTGCTGTTCTTTGAAAAAAGAGGGTTCTAGGAACCAGTCCGGATCGGGGCGGGACACTTTCCATCCGTGTCTCAGTTTCCACACCTTTAAAATGAGGACAGTTCCTTCTTCCAAGATGCCAGCCAACAAGTTCCTCGCCTCTGTAAAACAGAAAATATCCTACCAGCTATAAAACTTTGAGGTGGTGAGTCATCATGCATCATCTCGGTCACGGTACTGCCCCCAGTTTGACTGGTTCAGCCTGTTGGGGCACCTTCTCCTCTGGACTGTGCTGGGAAAAACAAACAACCAGTGAAAATACCCTTTCCCTCCAACCAGCTCTCTGCCCTCACACCTTTATATTTCCCAAATGCTACATCAAAGCGGTCTTCACCCAGCATAGTTAATACAGTCAACCTGAATTTAGAGACCTGGGTTCAAATCCCAGCTCCCCTCTTAACTAGCTGGATAACTTTGGACAAGAGAAGTAACCTCTCTGAGCCTCTCCTGTAACATGGGAATTCAAGTAAATATCTCTTGGAGTTGTTGTATTAAGTGAGATAGTATGTGTAGACTTCAGCAGGAATGTCTGGTACCTGAAAGTGATTTTTAAATTTTTATTTATTGATTTTAGAGAGGGGAGGTAGGAGAGAGACACACACAGACAGACAGACAGACAGACATTGATTTATTGTTCCACTTATTTATGCACTGATGGCTAGAGAGAGGAAGGGGGCGAGAGAAAGAGAAACATCCATTTGTTCTTCCACTTATCGATGCATTCATGGGTTGCTTCTTATATGTGCCCTGACCAGGGATTGAACGTGTAACCTTGGCATATTGGGATGATGCTTTAACCAATTGAGCTACCCAGCCAGGGCTGAAAGTGATTTTAAAAGACTCGATTTATTAAATTTACTTATAAACTCTATTGCTGGTTTGGAATTCAAGATTACTCTTAAGGAGCCCATGGGTTCCAGTACTGTGGCCAAATTCCATGGTGCTTTACTGCCTCAGTATTCTACAAAGCAGTTTTTTCCAAGAAAGTCACCCCAAGGCAGCCTCAGTTTCCCCAAGCCTCAGGCAGCACTGCCAGTGGAGGGCAGGCATCCAGGGGCTATTGGCAGCCTCCGGCCCTCTGACCCTGGGTCTCCTTCACTCTGCGGACAAAGCACATTGTTGGTGCTTTTAGAAAGCCAGGCTTGTCCCTGGCTGCTCTGCTGCTCAGCATCCCAGCGGCTGGCCTTCCTGGGCTCTTTGATTCGTGACCTTTTAAATGCCCTGGAGCCGGCCTGTCTGCTCCCGTGGCCCAAGCTCAGCTAATGGGTAAACAAGGCATTCTGGAGTGAGAGGGATTGGGCTGGATCCCGGCAGAGAGATTCTCTCAGCTTGTGCCCAAAGGTGCTGCTGCTTCTGAAAGTAGGAGGCGGAGCTGCGTTTTCCCCTGGAGGATACGTAGAGAGAGCTGGAAGAAGGTGCGCAGGACATTTGTTTGGTGAGGCTGTGGGGAAGCCCTGGACGCGAAGGCCGGGCGGTGAGCACCCCCACTTCTCCAGGTCACCTGTCCACCCTAGGGGCCACTGGTCAGTGGTTTGTAGCCATCGGACGGGCAGGCTGGGACCAGCATCCCTGCTCTGTGTGGAGAAATGGTTTCCTGCCTCAGTCAATGAGTAGACCTGCTCGGGGGTCCTCCCTGGGACCCTCCTGCCGTTGGTGGGGTGCCGATGGCAGCACACCATGTCCGGCAGGGACTGTGTCAACGCTTTCGGGGGTCTGAGTGTGTATGTGTGGGCCCTGTGACAGAAGGCAGGCCCGCAGAAGGGTGCTCAGAACACACTCCTCAGCATCGAGGCCAGCACTGTTTATTTCACTGTCTTCTTCAAACTCCTTTAATGCCTTCCAAGGTGGGGGACCAAGCTCCCGATCGCTACTACTTGCCACCGCGCGCGCAAGGCTGCTTGCACCACAGGATGAAGAGTTCCTCGTGTGGGGTTCGTACCTGGCGACTCCAGTTCCCGGAATCCAAGGTGCGAGCCGGAACTCACTCCTGAGCCGGGTACGCTATAGAAGCCATCCTGGCCAGCCGGACCATCAGTAGGACATGGCACTTAAGGACCTGTGCTTGGAAGTCCAGAAACCTGAGTTCGAGGCCTGCTGTTCTCACTTAAAGGTCTCTGAGCCTATCGTCACCTGGAAAACCAGGATACAATTTCCTCCCGCTAGGGCTGGGGGGCGGGGTTAAAGGAGGTCACCTATGTTTAGGATCTTGCCAAGTACCCACCACCAAGCAGATGCTCCAAAAGGTGGTTGCTTTGATGGCATCATGATTATTTCTGTTAATGCCATCGTTCATTATTATTGTTAATTGTTCTAGGGCCATGGGCATGGCCACGCCCACCCGAGAGCCAACCCCAGCCCCCTCCTGTGCGGGAGGCTCCCCGGGCCACCGGCTGGGTAGAATCCCGCCGCTCAGGCCGGGAGACAGATGCGAGGAGAAGGGCGCTGACAAGAGCGGGCATGGAGCCTGTTGCTGGGACTTAGTCTAATTATACCTGACAGCTCCGGGCGCCCCTCGCGGTGCCGGTTTGCAGGAGGACAGGTCACTCTTTTGTCTGCTGAGTGATCTGTGTCGTCCGGAATCCTGAAGTGTTGGCACCCCGCCCCCCTCTCCCGGGTGCACTTTGGCAGCTGGGTGAGCTCTGCAGTGCAGCATGTGCAGGTAGGGGCAGGAGGAGGGGTGCGGGCCGGGGGAGGCTCGTGTGCGGGAGATGCTGGCTGAGGGCAGACTTTGCAGGCCGGGAGAAGTTGCTGAGCTCCTGGAAACAACCCCTGGATTGGAAATAGAATGATCAGGAATGTTCAGCTGTTTGCGGGTCACTTTGACCTCCTCCCAGGTCAGGGCACACATGTGCTTCCCTGGCTGCACACGCCAGCAGAAATTAGACACCAGACACACTCCCACTCTCATATCTGGCTCCAGGCAAAGCTCCGTCCTACTCTCCGGATCTATTTCCACACATGTGCGCAATCTCTCAACATCGTCTGCCCCCCTCCTTCTCTCTCTGCTAGGTGTGGGAGACAGTGTCACTCACTGGATTAAATCTCTTCCAGGGTTCACCGTTGCCCCCAGTTTCTTGGTCAAGTTCATTTCCAGGGTTGTGAGGCTCTGCATGGCCTGGCTCCAGCCTACCTTTCCAGTCTCACCTCTCCGGCCTCACATGCCACCCTCCGCCCGATGACCCTCTGAGGTTAACTTGCTGCCCTCTCTCTCGCCCCCAGGACACTGACCCTGGTCTTCTGTCCCTTCACACGGCACACTCCTCTCTTTCTTCCCACCGCAGGCAGGGTTCCCTCTCTCCAGGAAGTGGTCCTGGAGCCCCCAAAGCTGGGAACCGGCTCTCAGCTTGCACAGCACCCAGGGCTTTCTCTGTCATTGTCTCTTTGCCACTGTCTTCCTCTGTGTCCTCCACGACACTCAGGGCTCTGGGGGAATGGGGACCTTGTGTGGCAGGAGATTCGGCTCCTATGTCCTTGCACAACCCCCCTCTCTCTCACATGCTCGGTGTCGGCCGTCGTCACAATTATCACTACTGGTCACAACCTGAGAACAAGGGGCGGGGGGCATGGCCCTCTTAGGTTTTGGGGTCCCTGAGCAGCTGGGGATCTTCTGTTTTCCCCTCTGGACCCACTGTCTCTGCTTCCCCACCCTGCCCTCCACCCTGGGGCTAACCTCTGTCACTTTGGGGTCCAGCTCAGGCTCAGCCACTGGGCATCAGCAGGGAATCACAGGGATTAGGACACTTATTCCCACCCCCTTGGTGTGAGGGTTGCTGTGCCCTCAGCCTAAGGTCACAGTACCTGACAGGCAGCCCTCTCTCCAGGTTTCTCCCCAGCCCCTGGGGCCTCAGGGTGGGGGACAGCTCTCTTGGGCACTGGCCCTGGGGTGCTGCCCAGTCCCTGTCTCTTCCACCACCTCCGCCACAGCTTTGTACCTTGTGCCCTTGTGAAATTGTCCAATTTGAGTCTGTTATCTGCGTGTAGCCGGGATGCTGACAGCTACTGCTTTGAGGAATGACAAACAAGTTACCTATTATCTCTGTGCCTCAGCTTACCCATCTGCAAAGTGGTGCTAATTATAGAATCTACCTCCTAAGGTTGTTGGAGGAGCACCCAAGAGGTGGTGAATTCAAAGGACCTAGCCCAGCACCTGGAACTGAGTGAGGAACAGTCGCATCTGTAATCCCTGTTGTCGTCATCATTGCTATTAAGAACCCTCTGAGCTTCACCCAGTTCTGATCCCTGGACAGGACACCTGAGGCTACAGACTATGAGGGTAGAAACTGTGGGTGGCCCTCTTGGCTGCTCTGGGGTAAGTTTACCCACATTTGGGTCCATTTCCCAATCAGTCCTGCTCCCATTTCCTTAGCTGATACGCAGGTTAAATCGTGCCTCCAGCCTTCTCATTTGATGCATTTCCCCTTGCCTCACTTTCTTGATCTGTAAAAAGGGACACCTGCTCATTCCCAGCATCCAAGAATCCTGTCCAGTGGTGAAAAAAAATTAATTAGCCACAGGGGGTCAGGAACAGGTAGAGTTAGATCAGCTCTTAGCAAATAAAAAATGCTAAATAATAAATAGCTTTTACCCATTTGCTTAAATAACTCTTCTTATTAGCTTGGCTTAGAGTGGCCCCAGGGCCCCAGGTGAGTCAGGACCTATAGTCCCAATTCCATCACTTGAGAAATTTCCTCCGGGTTCAAAAACAGGCAGGGTGCCTTTGAGTCTCACTTTTAGACCTCCTGTTACCACTCTTGGTTTTAAGAGAGCTGGGAACTGCTTTATCTTTCTTTATTTTGAATTAAACTTCTCATCACTCTCTGATTTATTTCTTCTTGTTGGGTTTGTTAGGCATTAGTCTAGGTGCTTCCTGATTGGCATAGAAAGGAAAAATAGTTCGATCTTCGACAATGCAAAACACCTATAAGGGCTCATTGGCTGGCGTGGCTGGACTCAAAGACTGCCTAGGCCAAGCTGCCTAAAAAGAGAGACCAAATGAACCTCAGAAGCTTGGAATTTGAGGAATAGTGATCACTTACTGAATACTCGCTGTATGCCAGGCACAGTACCAGCACTTCCCTGCAGATCATTTCATTTCACTCCCTCCACCAGCCTGTGAAAGGGGGTCCAATGTCTCCTGATGAACCCAGGCCTAGGCTATGGATCTTAATTGATCTCAGTTCTGTTCAATAATTGCCTAGTTTTCTCTGCAGCTGGGAGGGTATGTGATCCATTTATGTCCAAAAGGTCTGTTACAAGAGAGTCTAAGGAAAAATTATTCTCTTGGACAAAGGGGACAGGTGCAGAACTTTCCACTTCCACTTTTTGCTCTGTCTTGAATTTGGATGTGATGGCTGGAGCTGCAGCAGCTGTTTTGTCAAAACCACAGTCAAGACATGGTTGAATTGCTGAACCAGAATGCATAGCTGATCACCTCCACAGTATTTGTTATGTAAGAAAAAATGAATCCCTGTTAATTTAAGGCAATGTAATGAGGTGTTTGTTTGTTTGTTTGGTTGTTTTTTTTTTTTTTTTACTGGAAGCTGAATGTATTACTAATGAATAAAAGGATATTTCCAAACTTTCCCTTCAAATGCAAAATAAAGATCCAATATTTCTAGGCTTAAACTGACCCAGTCCCCCGTCCCTCCAAGATTTTAAAACATTTTATTATGTGCCAGGAGGAACTATTGCTGCACCCATTTAAAAGATGATAGCGCAGAGGAACGAGTCCCGGTAATTTGCCTTTCAGTATTTCAAAGTGGGCCCAAGAGCTTTAAGTACATGAGGCGGCTTCCTTCGCAGACCACACGCTGTCGACTCTCCTTGGCTTACCATACCTTCAGCGTCCCTGGGGAGGACGGAAGGGCCACGTGGATGCTGCTGAGCCCCAGACGGCAGTCCCAGGGAGCCTCGAGGGTGAACCCAGCCCTTAGGTCTCCACGCTGTTCCGGCTTGGAAATTTACACCACAGCTTTGAAATCCTGGAGTGTGTCGAACGGCGATTTGTGACTGTAAGGGTTGCTTATGCCGTGGACTTACCGGCGTCTTGGTGAAGATGACAGATCCCACTCTGCGCCTCCAACTGCTGGCACTCCCCATGTTGTCTGCGTCCCCACACCCAGCGGTGCTCAGGTCAGGAGGTGGTGCTGGTGCAGAACGTCGCTGAGAGTGAGGGGTTAGGAAGGAAGACTTACCAGGAAATGTCGAGGCCCTTGCTGCCCCAAAGGAAACCACTCACTCACCGACTGCAAATGTGAACGCAGCGCTGCTTTCTCTGACAAACAGGCTGCCTGCTTTGTGTGCTTTCAGCATCTTTTTGCTTCGTCAAAGCCCATTTTAACTCCATTTGTTAGCTGTAAATATCTGGGTCCAAAACAGGATCCTGTCATCGTAAGACCGGATTTGTGATTTCTCTTTGTTCCCCTGCCCCGCCCCCGAAGGCTTTACTTGGTTTTTATTTCAGTGGAGATGATTCTTATATTGCTCCTTCCCCAGGCTCCTTCAGCCATTCCATTTGTTCTGTACTATATCCAGAAGTTTCCTGTTCTTTATAGTCATTAAGTTAGTCGGGGCATGTACGGGAAGCAACTGGTCAATGTTTCTCTCTCTCTCTCCTCTCAATGAACATGTCCTTGGGTGAGGATGAAAAAAACCCCAAAACCCAGTTATTTTATGGTCTTTACTATACGCTAGACACTGCTGTAGCTGTTTCGTATGTATTAACTTACAATATCTTATGGGGAGGTACAGTCATCCTCATTTTACAGAAGAGGATACTGAAGCACAGAGAGGTTAACTAACTCACCTGAGGACACACAGCAAGTGTGTAGCCAGGCCGAGAACCAAACTGGGCAGTTCTGTAATTTCAGTGCAGGTTCTCACTGGAGTGTCCTCTCCCTGCTACCTTTGCCTCTGCCTGTGTCATTCCTGCTCATCACCCTCCTCTGGGGACCCCTCCGTGGCACCCCATGGTCTGATTTAGGAGCCTCCAGCTCTGTACCTATATTACCACATGCTGTAATAGTCAGTTTTCTTTACCTATCTCCCTGCCAGACTGTGAGTTCTTTATACAATATATATTCACAGTAAAACAAGTACTAGAAACACCAAAAACTACCAAGTATAAAGAAAAAAAAACCACTGTAAGTTCCTGGTAATATTTATGTGTCTCTCTTATTTTAACATGCATACATATATATATATATATAAAACTTACATGGTTACAATGGTATGTTTTGTTTTCTATTATATAGATACATGTAATAAATGAAGTGAATATTATATGGATACGTAACATGACAAAATGTACTGCTTTCGCCCTGTTCCGTGTACATTCAGTGACAGTGAGCACAGCTATGATATTGTGCACGCATCCCCACTGCCCGTTTCCAGAACCTTTTCATCATCTCAGACGGAAACTCCGCACCCGCTGAGCACCAGCCCCTCCCCCGGCCCCTGGCGATCTCCAGGGCACACTCTGTCTCCGCGCGCTTGCGCGTTCCCGGAGCCTCACGTAAGCGGGGCCGTGTCGGGTTTGTCCTCTTGGGTCTGGCTTCTCTCTCAGCATCGTCTGCATGGTTCGTTCATGCTGTAGCACATGTCAGAACTTCGTTTCTCTTGAAGGCTGGATTGCATTCTATGGTGGGCACACACCATCTTTTGTTTATTCAGTCATCTGACACTTCCTGCCTTCAGCTATTGTTAATAATGCTGTTAAGAATGGGAGTGTGCAGATACCCATTTGGGTCCCTGCTTTCAGTTCTGCTGGATGCAGGCCTAGGAGTGGACTTGCTGGGGATTCTGCTTCACTCTGAGGAGCGGCCCAGCTGTGTGCCTCCGTGGTTGAGCCTTGGTGGCTGAGCACTGGTGCTAGCAGTGCCCGGCGGATCCCACTTTTCTGCATCCTCTTCAGCACTTGAGATGTTGTTTTGTTTTTGATAATCACCACCCTCGGGGGTGCAAAGGGTGCAAAGTGCCGTCTCATTGGGGTTTGGATTTGCATTTCCTGGATGACTGAGGGTGTTGAGCATCTTTCCCTGTGTTTATTAGTCACTTGAATGTTTTCTTTGGAGAAAGGTTTATTCAAGTTCTTGTTCTCCATTTTTAAATTACTTCAAAAAGTGTAATTTAAATATAGTAGAATTTACCCATTTCAGCAAACAGCTCCATGGCAGACACATTCTGTGGCTGCTGTAACAAATTGCCATCCGTGTGGCAGCTTCGACAACAGAAATGTCTCCTCTTGCAGCTCTGGAGGCCAGAAGGCCAAAATCAAAGTGTCGGCAGGGCTGCACTCCCTCTGAGGCCCCAGGGAGGACCTCTCCAGCTCCAGGGGCTCCTTGGTGGGAGACAGCATCCCTCAGCTGTCTGCCTGTCTCCACACGGCCTCTTCCCCTCTCGTTGGATTTAGGACACACCTAACCCAGGATGACCTCGTCTTCATCCTCACCTTAATTCCATCTGCAAAGATCCGATTTCTAAATAAGGTCACGGTCACCAGTACCAGGAGTTGGGACTTGGACATATCTTCTGGTTGGAGGGGGGTACATTTCACCCCACTGCATAGCTCCACAATCAAGAAGGAGAGCAAATAAATCTATCGCCCTTCTCTCGAATGCCATTATTTTTCCTTTCAATTAAAAAGCAATCAAAATGGAGACATAGTATCCTGTTTTATAACCTGCCCCCTTCATGTGATAATGGATTATACATACTTTTTGAATGTCAATAAATTCAGATCAAAGTGTTCCACCATCGTTTAGAATAAATGCATATTATAGCTGTGCGTTCCTTGCACGTGTGGTACTGGACTTGAACCCTAGCCTAATGCCGAGTGCGTAGTAGGTGCCTGGTCCTTGTTTGCTGAGTGAGTGAACGAAGGCATGACCTTCCCAGAGCTGCGAGGAGCTGCCTGGGGCTGCAACAGGCCTGGGCTCTCAGCGTTTCCAAGCCCCCTGCCCTTTCTAGGTGTGACTTGCATTGTCCAGTCCCACACCAGGCCATGAGCACTTGCCCCCCTTGCCTTCCCCGGAAACCTCCAGAGACGTTGCAGCTGACTGCTTGGGGTGGGGGCAGAGGTGTGCTTCTCCCGACTTTGCACCCCCCCCCCCAGGGTCCTCATTCCACAGAGGGCTAAGTCAACTCTCTCCAGGTTTTATAAGCTGATAGAACAGGGCTGTCAAATGCTTTTTATGGGAGAAGAAACAGGAAGATGGTTTGTTTTGCAGACAGCGGGTTATTGGGTAATTACATTTTTACAGAGCTGTTGTGGGACAAATCACGGCCCGCTGTCTCCTTTGATGCGAAAAGGCAGATGGCCCCATAAAGATCAGAACAAGGGAAGGTGAAAAGGGTCAGGGACAGAGCTGCCCCTTTGGGGTCAGCTTCTGCCTGGAAGCTCCCCGCCCCCATGTGCCCCTTTGAGAGGTGCCGTCCTCTTGCCGTGTGCTGGGCAAGGTCACATTTGTGCCACCCTCTCCTGCTTCTCCCTCTGAGTGCACAGAGAAACAAGGAAGGCAGGAAAGGGGCATTACCTGATGGGGCCACCCCCGAGGGTACTGCTGCGTGGCATGAGGTATTCTCACCCTTTGCTTACAGTGTCCCTTAGTCAGTCACCCATTCATTAATTCACTCACTCATTGATTCACTCATTCGTTATTCTACTTAAGCATTCTCTTATTCGCTCATTCGTTTGTTCACTTATTCCTTCACTTATTCATTGATTGCTGAATTACTCATTCCCTCACTCATCTATTTACTCACACATTTATTTACTCACTCATGAACTCATTCATTCACTCATTCATTCATTCATTCACTCACTCCTTCATGCATGCATTTGCATGTTTGAACTTTTTCCTAGGAGCCTGAGGTAGACTCAGTTATTTTTTCTCAGGGTTCCTTTATTCATTCATTGAACACACATTCATTGAGGGCCTACTATGTGTCGCGCACCTTGTATGTCAAGGTGAGCATGAGAGAAGCAGTGGAGAAGAATGGCAATAGACAGCCCCACTGATGTGAACAGAGATGCCAGCTGTGGTGTGCACTGGGGGGCGGGGGAGGGACAGGAGAGCCCGTGACAAGGCCTCTGAGCCTGGCCCATTGGTCAGAGACGCCTTCCTGGTGGACCGAGTCCTGAGATGAGAAGGGATGCCTGGCTTGCTGTGTGCGATGGTGCTGATAAGCGGTGGGGGG